>CATIWR010044034.1:0-29758 GCA_949677035.1 Omphalea diandra
AAGTCGATCATAATGCCCCTTTTAGTTCCATATGGAAGTGCTTATTCACAAATAATATACCAAGTAATCATTAAGAGCATTTGATTCTCACTTGGCCTGTATTCCCATGTAAGAATTCAATCATATATACATGTAATAGAACATAATCGTATAATTCAATCATTCTCACTTGACTTATATTTTCATGTAACATGTAACAATTCAATCACATATACATGTAATAGAACATAATCATATCATACAATTATCACATACATCCATTGAATCCAATTATTGTTTCTACTCACACACATTTAATCCAATTGCTGTTTCTACTCACACACATTGAATCCAATTATTGTTTCTACTCACCTTTTGATGTAACCAACCTTTATGGTAGGTTTGGGTCTCTCTCTAGGACTTCCTCAAAGTGTTGAGATCCTAGAATTTGATGCATACATGGTTACAAGTATGCCAACATGATCATGAATGCTTGGTGCATGATCCATGCAAGTGGACCTATGTTTATACATATTTTCCTAATAGGGCAGTCTGAACTTGCTACACTCTCACAGCAATAACTCTGGATATACTTATCCAAATGGCTTGATTGTTTTTTTCAAACAAACTAGACATATAATGGGACAACATATTAAAATTTCAGTCTAATATTAGATACACATAAAATGTGGTAAATTTTTAAGTTCTGCCCTATTTCAATGTCATCTCAGTCTTAGTAGGTCTTATATTCTTAGGCATATCTCAAACTGTACTAGTCCAATTGCAATAATATTCTACCATAAGTTACAAAACATAGAAATGAACATTTTTTTTATGTTTTTCTCATTATCCAGTTCAATCTATAAGGTCACCAAAACAAAAGACCAATCTCGGGGCAAGTAGGTTCATAACATGTTGACAACTAGTCATGATAAAGGGACAACATCTCAACAACCATGCTGGATTTGGCAACAATATTTCACAGGTATGTAGATCAGACATAAATATACAATTTTCAAGTTTGTACCATGATCAAATTTTGAGTCTATTGTTATCAAATTCTTGGAAAACCAAATTAAAAGAAAGGTGGTGTGTCATCCAGGTACAGAGTCAGTCCCAATCAATGAGCCATATCTCTTTCCAAATAGAAAATTAATCAAAGCTGCTTAACATGTATTTAGAGGGAATATAACCCTACAAGTTTCATGTTTTGCACTCTTTCAAAATCAGAACATAAAGCCATCATAATATAAGAAAACAGAAGACTGAGATCATCTCGGTTCGTTTTTGAAGCAGTCCTGATAAAGGAGTCGTATCTCTTCACACACACAAAATCAACTGTTTCATATGCATTTATATGAGACATAAGGCTACAACTTTGATGTTTTGTACTTTCCCTAATTCCTCTTCTAGGGTTATTAAATCGTGGGTGAAATATTATGCTCTAACAATAAAATCAACAGAATCAACTCTTATTCTCTTGGATTACAACTTCCATCTAAGAGCTGTACCATAATTACTCCATAATTCTCACTAACCATGCATGATTAACATGTCATGAGAGATTAATTCCAGTTGAGAAGAGGATAAATTACTTACCTATTATCCCAGAATTGGAAAACCTTAAGCAGCCCACACTTCTTGCTCACCTTCTTCTTATTCCTTTCTTCCTTTCTTTCTTTCTTCCTTCCTTAGCTCTCTCTCTCTCTCTCTTTCATCTGGTGTATTTTGACCTTATCTCCTCTTTTACCAGTCCATAATGACAAATAATTATAATTTGTATTCTTACTCTAATAGGATAAAAGATTGGTGGCTTGTTCCTATTGGTTGAAAGTTAAACAGTTTTGCTTTTAGTCCTTTTTCTTCATTCCTTCATCACCTTCGTCCATTCTCTAATTTCTAGATGCTCTTTATACTTTTAAATGAGCTCTCAAACACCATTATTTATGATGCCATAATGAGCGCACAATGTGAAATAATTTGTCATATAACTATGCAAACACTGCATATATGTTTAAGCATCCCAAATGCAACGGTGCAATTGTCATTGTCATGTTTTTACAATTCACATGTCTAAATGATTATTTATTCACTGCATATGTTCATGTGAGATTTCATATCATTTGATACAGTGCATATGCTCATATGTGATTTCATATCATTTGTGCAATGAATATATTCATGTGATAATGCCAATGAATAGGGATAGGGATGTTACATTACTTGTATGGAGAAACTTTTTAGATATTTATTGATCACAAGAGCTTGAAGTATTTGATGAGCCAAAAAGAATTAAACATGAGAGAGGCAGTGGTTAGAACTGTTAAAAGATTATGATTGCATCATTGAGTATCACCAAAGAAAGGCAAATGTGGTTGTTGATGCTTTAAGCAGGAAATCAAAAAAAGGTGTAGCTCATTTACAAGTATTTCCATTGTCTTATTTAGTTCAATTACGAGCTATGAATATGCAACTAAACATGTAAAAGAATGGGGTATTGATTGCTTCTTTTCAAGTCAGACCAATGTTGCATGATTGAATTAAAGAAGCACAGGGCAATAGAATGATTGAAATAGTAAAATAGGGGAGACATGGTGATTTTGATATTCAAAATGATGCCTTCATGTTGGATTCTCATATTTGTATGCCTAATGTTAATAACTTGCAAAGAGAAATCCTAGAAGAAGCACATAATGCTTCATATTCCATGCATCCATAAATGACAAAAATGTATAATACCTTGCAATCTAACTTTTGGTGGCCTAAAATAAAGAAAGATGTAGCAACCTATGTTTCAACATGTTTGACTTGTCAGCAGATCAAAATGGAACATCAAGCACCAGCTAAAAAATTGAAACCATTGACAATTCCAGTATGGAAATGGGAAAGAATAACCATTGACTTTTTATATGGGTTACTAAAGACTTTAAAGAAGAATGATGTTATATGGGTGATCATTGATAGACTGACTAAGTCAGCTCACTTTTTGCCTATTCAATAAGGTATTTTACTTAAGCACTTAGGCAGAAAATATGGATGAAATTGTCAGACTACATGGCGTTCTAATATCCATTGTATCAGATAGAGATTCACGATTTACATCTCAATTTTTGGTCAATTTGCAATAGGCTTTAGGTACTAATTTGAGTTTCAGTATCGCTTTTCATCCTCAGACAGATGGGCAATCAAAAAAGACAATTCAAACACTTGAAGACATGCTTCGAGCTTGTGTGATAGAGTTTCATGGTGTATGGGATGAACATATTGCCTTGATTGAATTTGCTTATAATAATCATTATCATAGAAGTATACATATGACACCATACAAAGCATTATATGGAAGGAAATGTTGAAGTCCAATCTATTGGGATGAAGAAGGGATACATGTTTTAGAAGAGCTAGAACTAGTACAAGACACTATGGACAAGGTGAAGGTAATCAAGAGTAAACTTAAAGTAGCACAAGATAGACAAAAGAGCTATACAAACCAACACATAAGAGAAATGAAATATAAAGTGGGAGACAAAGTGTTCCTAAGAGTTTCACCATAGAAAGGAATAATTCAATTTGGCGAAAAGGGGAAACTGAGTCCTCGATACATAGGACCATATGAGATCTTGGAAAGAATCAGTCCATTGGCTTATAGGCTAGCACTGCTGCTAGAGATGGCTCAGATTCATGATGCATTCCATATGGGTATGCTCATAAAGTGTCGGTCTAATCGTACACATGTACTTAAGGATCCAATAATAATAATTGCAGATGATGTAAGTTACATTGAAGAACCAGTGAAAATCATTGGTTATAAGACAAAATAGTTACGAAATTGAGAAATCCCTTTGGTTAAGGTGTTATAGAGAAACCACTCATAAGAAGAGGCTACATAAGAAACCAAAGAGAACATGAAATGACAATATCCACATTTATTTACAGGTACTGAATTTTAAGGACGAAATTCTTTATAAGAGGAGAAGAAATGTAACATCCCTATCCACATTCATTGGCATTCTCACATGAACCTATTCATTGCATAAATGATTTACAATCCCACATGAACATAGCCATTAGATAAATGATCATTAGATATAACCATTAGATAAATGATCATTAGATATGCGAATTGGACAAGAACGATGATGACACTTATACCATTACATTTGTGACACTTGAACGCACATGAAAAGTTTGTATAGTTGCATGGAAAATTATCTTATATTGTGTGCATGTTATAGTATCATAAAAAAAATGGTGTTTTAAGCTTATTTAAAAGCATAAGGAGCATATGCGGATAAGGAGATGGATGGAGGTGATGAAGGAGTGAAGAAGAGGGACTAAAAGAGGAAAAGTGAACTTCCAACCAATGGAAATGAAACACCATGATTTTGTTTTATTACAATAAGTTTACAAGTGGAATTTTTCACTCTTTAGGATCAGAATAGAGAGGTTAAATGTAAGGGATAGCAGAAGCAAGAGAGAGCTAAGGAAGAAAAAAAGAAAGGAAGAAGAAGAAGAAGGAGAAGAGACAGTTGCCTAGGAAAAAATCTTTAGGTTTTCTAGTTCTACAAAATAGGTAAGTTAATTTATCTTTTTCCCATATGAAATTAACCCCTCATGACATGTTAATCATGCGTGGTTAGTGAGAATTATGGAGTATTTGAGGTAGAGCTCATGTATGAAAGTTGAAGTTCAAGAGAAACAAGAGTTGTTTGTGTTAGTTTTGTTGTTAGAGCAGTCTGTTATACCCATGATTTTATAACCCTAGAAGAGGAATTAGGGAAATTGTAAAATATGAAAGTTGTAGCCTTATGTGCCAATAAAAGCATGTGAAATAGTTTTGCTTAATTTGGTGTGTGTGAGGAGTTATGGCTCCTTCATTAGGGCTGGTTCACAACTAAATGAAATCACCTCAGTCTTTCTGTTTTCATATATTTTGACGATTTTATGTTCTAATTTAGACAAAGTGTAAGATATGAAATTTGTAGGTTTACATCCCCTATAAATGCATGTAAAGTATTTTTGATTGATTTTTAGTTTGGAAAGAGATATGGCTCATTGATTATAACTAACCTTGTATCGGGATGAAACCTCATTTGTCTTTGAATTTTGTTTTCCAAGAATTTGATGGCCATAGATTAAGAATTTGATGATGTTCCAAACTTGAAAGTTGTATATTTATGTCTGATCTGAATTTCTGTGAAATATTATTTTTAACTCTAGCATGCTTATTGAGATATTGCCCTTTCATCATGACTGATTGTCAACATGTTATAAACTTACTCACCCTGAGATTGGTCATTTGTTTTGGTGACTTTATAGACTGACTTAGACTATGAATAAAACATAAAAAAATGTTACATTATGTGTTTTGTGATTTCTGGTAAATCATTTTTGCAATTTGATTTGTATAATTTGAGATATACCCAACAATGTAAGACCTACTCAGACTGAGATGACATTGAAATAGGGTAAAATTTAAAAATCCACCACATTTTCTGTATGTCTTATATTGGTCTAAAATTTGAATATGTTGTATCATTATGTGTCCAATTATTTGAATAAAGAATCAAGTCATTTAGATAAGTATATCTAGAGTTATTGCTATGAGAGTGTAGCAAGCTCAGACTGCCATATAAGGAAAATATGCATAAACACTAAGTCCATTTGCATGGATCATGCCATAGTTGCATACCAAGCATTCATAATGATTTGACACACTTATAACCATGTATGTATCAAATTTGAAGATCTAAACACTTTGAGGAAGCCCGAGAGAGAGAACCAAACCTATCGTAAAGGTTGGTCACATCAAAAGGTGAGTAAAAAACATAATTAGATTTTAATGTGTATACGCAATAATTTTTATGATTTGATTATGTTCTATTACATGTATATGTGATTGAATTGTGACTTTTACATGTGAATACAAGTCAAGTGAGAATTAGATGTTCTTAATGATTACTTGGTATATCATTGTGAATGAACACTTGCATATGAAATTAAAAGGATATTATCATTGGCTTGTCAAAACCTTGCAAATCGTTTGGAAAAGGGACCAATATGTCCTATTGGCACATGTTATTGATCAAACAATTCACTTGTTATATGTTGGCTAGTAAAATCGATGTCACTTGAATCACATAAATTTCCAAGAGTAGTTTTTGCCTTGCAAGGTCACAACAAAAATCAATCTATTACATTTATACTTACATAGTCAATTGTTATACTTGTAATGTATCATGATGATATTTGATTGTTGGTTATGCCATAAGAATCTTATTATTATTTTTATTCATTGAGTCGCAACTCACCAAATCAAGGCATCAAAGGACTAGATAATGTTATTCACATAACTGTTCATGAACTCTAACTCAAATAGGGATATCAAGGTCTAGGGAAACTTGAGTTCCTCTCTTAATCATCACATCAAGATAACAAAAATAGAAAGAAAATTTAACCTTTAAAATACAAAGAAAGACAAACATGAAAAAAAAAACATCTTTACTAAGGCAATGAAATCATCTATGAAACAAACTAGACCCCATTTTTTAAGCAAATAAGAGTCTTAAGTTATCAAACCTCGCCTTATTCTACCACTAGAGTCATAAACCACCTTAAAGAGAAGCCCTAAAAAGAAAAAAGCTCAAAAGGAAAAGAAAAAACCTATCTACCAATCAAGCTAGGTTATACAAACATGGATAAAGGTTATATAATGGTTGTATAGCCTAGGAAAAGGGTTTTCTAGCCTACCAACAAGACTGTATAACCTTCCTTTTTTGGATTTCTAAAATAAAAAAAAAAAAAAGAAAAGAAGGGGAAGGAAGAGAAGGGGGAGTGGGGGACTCCTAGGTCTATTCTAGTGATGTCATTGCCCTCAGAAGCATAAAATTAGTCCAATATCCTTTAAAGATGCTATGAAAATGCACAAATAGGAAAGTAAAGCCTTATTTTATCTTCGAATAGGTGAGGTAAGGTCAATATTTAAGGTTTATGTGTCAATAAGTGTTTAAAGGAAATTTTTGATAGAGTTTTGTTAGGGTTTTCCAGAAAGCCCCTCTCTCTTAAAAATAAGGGGAGTATTTATAAGTATTAAGTAGGTGCACAGTGCTAAGAATAAGCTTGGATGCACCATGGACATATCCAATCACAGAAGAGAAGAGTGTTGTACTAGAATTAGGGTTTGCATGCGGATTGTACAACCAAGAATGGGTTGTACATCATTTCATCAAGTTTGTACAGCTTTAGAATTTCGTAGGGGGATAACTTCCAAAAAGTTCTACAAGTTAAGATTTTAGTCAGGCAATATAGCCCTGTGGGAGGTTGCATAGCCTTGAATTAAAGGCTTTATAGCCTTGATTTATATGTTGTACTTCCCATCAATATTGGCTGGAAGCCCTTGGCTAGGCTTGGGCTTAGTTTTGAAATTCTCTAACTTTTCTTAAGATTTTCATCCCTTACTTTGAGAAATTCTCCAAGTTTTCCTAAGCTTTTCATCCCTTACTTTGAGAAATTCTCAAAGTTTTCCTAAGATTTTCATCCCTTACTTTGAG
Source organism: Omphalea diandra (assembly GCA_949677035.1). Taxonomy (NCBI): domain Eukaryota; kingdom Viridiplantae; phylum Streptophyta; class Magnoliopsida; order Malpighiales; family Euphorbiaceae; genus Omphalea; species Omphalea diandra. The sequence goes on from CATIWR010044034.1 coordinate 7,527, forward strand.
AAATTCCCCTTTGCATTATGGGGATTTGATTTAGTGATTTTCATCACTGGGATTTATATCCAAAGGTTTAAAATCTGGCTCATATCCGTGTAAGTCCCTGGCTTTTAGCTTTAACCCTTTGTCATGATACCCTTATCCTTTCTTTCTAATATGAGTAGGAAATTCTGATATATCAGTAGAATTCTTCCTTAACCCCTATTTTGGCAAAAAGTTCATGTTCTTCGTAATCCCCATCACTTTAGGATCAACCAGTGTGTCAATGACTCTAGCAACCTGAAACCCTCAGAGATGCATAACAACCATAACTAAAGCTGACTCAATGTCTCAGATGATCACAATTTCTCCTTTATAAGGAATCTTATAACTTTTTTATGGATAATGGAAGGCACACTACCCATTCAGTGATACCATGTTCTTCTTAATAAAAGCAAGAAGATGATTAGGATATCCACGCTTGTAAATTCCACCACTATCTCCACTATGCCCATTTTCACTAAGGTCTTGAACACACCTGAAGCTGACCTCCTACTATCATCAAAGGCTTAAATGACACTGTCAAAACCTTATAAATCTTTCTCAGACAATCCAAACTTGTGTAGCAACTTGGAGGGGTAGACGTTAATCCTGAACCCATCGTCAACCATCACACATGGTGTGCATCTCCCTTTCATCCCAGCTTAAATGAACAAGGTCATATTATGATCCTTTCTTTCTAGTGGCAACTCCTTATTCGAGGGAGTGATTTTACCTTTATGAGTCACTAACACGATAACATCCTTTGGGGTGGCCTTACTAAAGATGATCAAGCTGGATAGAGCTTCAACCATGGCCCTTTTATGTTCTTAAGAGGAAATGAGTAACTCCCACACATTGATATGGGCTGACATCTTCTTCAACTATTTTATAATAGGATTGTCATCTTCTTTCTCCTTCAAAATAGTTTCATCCACTTTGGGGGCCTCCCTGTTGAGATAGTACTTCTCAATTCGAGTTACATAGCTTACTGGTCCAGTTTCTTTATCTTTATCATTCTCCTTTTATAACTGAATCATTCTCTTCCTTCATACTGCTTTTATCTTCTCATATGAGCATTCTTAAGGATTAATAGTGCAAACAACCATAGTCTCCTTTGAGACCTCCTCAATAGTGGTAATAACAACTTCCTTAAGAATTCCGGAGTCTATCATAAATGTCCCTTGATTTGGGAGAGAAATATTATGATAGTTGGGGAAAAGGTTCCTTTAAATGGTAAGCCTTCTAGGATTTTGTGAAACAATCATCTTGTTATCGATGAGATCCCAAATCTCGTGTCTTAATCTGTAATAGTCAGTGGTGTTGTGACCTATTTCTTAATGAAATGCACAATATGCATTGGTGTCATACCCCCATAAGCACTAGATTAGGGGGTAGACTTGGTGCTAGAGACTTCAACACTCCCTTCTTCTGCAACCTTTGAAATGCCTTGGAGAGTGACATATGTAACTTAGTGAACTATCTTGACATCCTGACCATGTTAACATCTATTGTCTTATTCCTTTTGACCTAAGGCTGAAATGGGGCTTTTTTTTTTTCCCACATACTGCTTTCTCAACTCAAATTCTAACTCTTTAGCCTGTAAACTTACTTCTCAAAGGTCTTTAAAGTTCCTGATCAATATTTCCTTAATTTTAGTGCAAATATTATATAAAGCCCCTTTAACAATCATTTTGACCTACTCTATCTTTGTAAGTCTTATAGTCACCTCTGAGGTCATCTTCTTCCATCTCCTGATGTAGTCATTAAAGCTTTCACCAGTTTTCTACTTTAAATATCCTAAGTCTTGAAATGTAACCTCTAGATATGAATTACAAGCATAGTGCTTCCCGAAAGCTTTTGTCAATTTTTTCCAATCTTCTTTGACAGTCTTCGATTGGTTTTAGTACTGTGTATGCAGACCCTTCTATTGACAATTCAAAAAGCTCTAATATAGTATTGATCAAGATACCAGATGCTTTTATGACAAGCACATATGAGCAACCATTGTTCTTTGCGTTCTAGATTCCTATGAACTTTAAAAGCTCAGGCATGCAAAAATTTGTTGGAAAACTCTCAGGCTTGAAAGCAAGTAATTCCTCAATATATATTTTATTCTCTAAACATTTAGCACCAAGAGCCTTCTATACTTTCTCCAACTACTTTAGCAAAGTCATCAAATTAAGTTCTCTCCTTCTCACACTCCACGGGTTTGTTTAGAACAGTAGTATTACTTTCCACTTCCCTGGCAAGCTTACTTTCAGGATACTTTTGCATCCAAAATAGATCATCATTAATTATCATAGGTTAGGGTGCCTTCCCTTTATTAGTTTTATTAACAGAGGTCTCCCCCTTCTTTAAAATCTCATTGATGCAATTGTTCACCTCTTCAATAATCCTCTCTTCCATCTTGCAATTTAAATCAACCATCATCTTTTTAAGGGCTTCTGGTGGTATGATTGGCTCTATAATTATTTCAACTTTTTGCCTCAAACTCAGTGTCTTACTCTTTCTAGCAAGTCAGTTGCCCTTTCTTTTCCATGACGGTTTGGATGGAGCTATGATGGCTACAAGGTAAGGGTCATTAGTATGATGCATGAATAGGTAATTGATGCATGCATGCATGTTATACATAAATTATTTTACAAAAGGTCCTTCTATTTAATAGTTAATTCTCACATTTTTTATAGTTCATTTCCACATAAAATACATGCATTGCCAAATATGAATAGACCTAATACATGTAAAATGATTCTTTTGTAAGTAAAAAGTGAAGAAAAGCAAAGACTAAGGTAAAAATAAGCAACGCACAAAATATGGTTTAAAAGCATAATCGTGTGTCTCAACAAAGCAAATAGACAATAAAGAAGCAAGGTGCAAGGCCTCAATGCATAACTATGCACCCTAAAGTGCTAGCACAACTAAAGGAGAAACACAAAAACACATGACTATGCTTTAACAAGTGCACAATCGTGTGCCTCTTTAAAGTTAAAAATGCAGGAAGCAATCTTTACAAATTCTTTCACATTATGTTTCGAGGACTATTTAAGGAGAAAATTTAGTCAAAATTATGGCATGAAGGGTTAACCTAAGGAAGATAATATCGTTTAACAAAGTCTTCTTCAAGGAGTTAGAGAGAGAAAAGGTGAAAGTAGTTAAGGAAATCAATAAGAAGTTCATGGCTACTATTAGGGCTAATTTGATTGTTTTCTATTCTCCTTCTTTCAATCTCATTATGAACAAAACTCTTTTTAGCTAGTGTTGTAAATGGATCTTGTATGACCTCTATTGAATTTTCTTAATCTAAGTCTTTTTGGTTTCTTTCATTATTAATGCTAGCAAATGTTGAATACTTCATGTTTCATTAACTGGCCATTAATCATACTAGTTTTTTTGAACAAATTATGAAGACATACTTTCATAAAAGGGAACCTTCAACAATTCCCTTGTTTTGTTATCGAGTTTAGGAATAACAAACCATTGCTATCTATAAAGTCTTACTTTATGAGGCAATTGTATGATGTTTAGCTATTGAATTGAGAAACCTTTAGCTTAACATGAATCTTGTATGTCAATTTCTACTCCAGATAGATTAATTGATCACCTTAGTAATCGATAGTAGCACATGATGCAAAAACCAATTAGAGAAAGATTAGAAGACCAATAAAAGATCATCCACTGAAGTTGAACCCCTAGCTAAACTCATCTATTGATTTTCTCTCATCACTATTAGTGTTTTATTTAATTTTCTTTTTTACAATTTTATTCATCATCCTTTATTGATTATATAGATAATATAAGATACAAGATACTTAGTCCTTAAACTCGATTCTCATGGAAATGATGTCCACAGTCATAGAGCAGCTTAAGGGTTTTCACATAACACGTACCCATCATCAATTTTTTGGCACCGCTATTGAGGATCAATGACTTTAAATACTAAGTTATTGTTTATGTATTACTTTAGAATTTTATTTTATTATTTTATCCATATTTCTTGTCTCTTTGTTTTAGGTGCATGACTAGAACCCAAAATCAAAAGAATAAAGAAGATTTGCTTCCTCTCAATCTAGAAATTGAATGCACCTTAAACCAAAAAAGGCGAGAACAACAACAAAATTAAGAGATGGTAAATCTAGGGGATCGACCTTTAAAAGATTTTGCCACACCTTTTTTTGATGCATTGCAATCAACTATCACTCAGCCAATTGTTAATGCTACTACCTTTTAGATTAAGCCAATATTCATTCAAATGCTCACCAACACTATCCAATTTCATGGCATCTCCTATGAAGATCCAAATGTGCATATACTTAATTTCTTAGAGATTTATGATACTTTTAGGTAAAATAGAATGTTTGCAGATGTGGTGAGACTATGCTTCTTCACATTCACTCTTAAGGACAAAGCCAAGACATGGATCAGTTCTCTATAATCTGGGAGTATTACCACTTGTGATAAGCTCTCTCATGCCTTTTTGGCTAAATATTTCCCTCCAATAAAGAGAGCTTGACTTAGAAATGAGATCATAACTTTTAGCCACTTGGATAAGAAAACTTTAAATGAAGCTTGGGAATGGTTTAAGGATTTTGTAAGAAGGTGCCTCAACCAACAAATTCCAAAGTGGTCAGTCGTGCACACCTTCTATAATAAACTTTTTGGGTAAATAAAAATCATTATAGATGCAATAGTTAGGGGATATCTATTAGATAAAATAATTGATATGACCTATTTGTTGATTGAAATAATGGCAAACAACAACTACCAAGCTTATGAGAGGACTTTTCCAAAGAAAGTAGTAGAGATCCATAACATGGATGTCTTCCAAACCTTACAAGCTCATATATCGATCTTGTTCAAACAATTTAGTGGTTTTAATTGTAATGTTATGTCTTCTTCTCTCTTTTAGGTTATGTGTGATTTCCATAGGGAAAATGAACATAATAGTATTGATTGCAAAGCAAGGAATCCATTTACCCAAGAGCAAGTAAATTTTATGGAGAACTTCAACCATCAACTTAACAATCCATATTCCAACACTTATAATTTGGGTTGGCAAAATCACCCTAATTTCTCTTGGACCAACAACAATGCCCTAAACCCTAAAGCTTAAGGTGACCACCTGGTTTTCAATGCCCACCACTAAACTAACAACCTTAAGAAAACAAATCATACCTAGAAAACCTCTTAGAGAAATTCATGACCTCTAATAATACTAGGCTATAACAATATGAAGAGAACATGATGAGAATTAAGGCTAAAATGGACCAAGCCAATAAAAATCACTCATCTTCCATCCATAACCTTAAGATCTAGATGGGACAAATAACCAATGTCTTTAGTTCTAGATCCCAAGGTGCCTTACCTAACAATTCCAAAACTAACCCAAAGGACCAAATGAAAGCTATCACCTTAAAGAGTGATAACAAAGTTCAAAAAAAAATGAAAGAAGAGACAAAAGAAGAGGATAAGGAGACAAAGAAGAAGAACTAATCTAGGAGGACAATCCTCTGAAAAAGGTCAATCCATACATACCTCTCATTCCTTTACTTTTAATACTCAAGGTCAATTCAGTGGACAAGCAATTTGCAAAATTTTTAGATATCCTAACAAAGATACAAATCTACATATCATTTATGGTGCCTAAGTATGCAAAATTCATGAAGGACATACTTTCAAAGCAAATTGGAGGAATGTGAGAGAGTCACCTTAACTGAGGAGTGTAATGTGATCCTGCCCAATAAGTTGCCTCTAAAAAAAGGAAATCTAGGGAGTTTCACTACACCTTATGATATTGGTCATGTTTAATTTGAAAAATATCTTTATGATCTAAGATCTGGCATAAATCTAATGCCCTTGTCTGTTTTTAAAAAATTAGGTATTGATGAGATAAAACCCACTAAGATTTCCCTCGTACTCGTAGATCACTCCATCATTTATCCAAAGGGGATAGTTAAGGATGTGTTCTTCAAAGTAGACAAGTTCATCATCCCAGTGCATTTTGTAGTCCTTAAATAAAGGTGGATAGGCAAATCCTATTGCTCTTCGGACAATAGGGGGTACTTTGGTTATTATTAGGGAAGACACACTTACCTTGAGAGTGGGAGATGAGGAGTGGTCTTCACCATGTATAAGGTAACTAAAAAGCTACTATGGAGGATGAATGATGCTTGAGGATTGATGTCACTGAAGAATGCACTAAGGAAGTCTTTTAAGAAAAGGAAGGAACCCTAAAAATAGAAATGGTGGTCATGGTAATTGTAAAGGAAGAAAAATAGAAAGATGTCATAAAGGTAAGTATCTCAACTTTAGAAATTTATGATGTTCCTTCTTCTTCCCTTGTTGAGCCTTTAGACTATGAGAAATATCTTAAGGTAGGCCAACCTTTCATCCTTAAACCTCCTTAACTTAAGTTTAAACCTTTGCCCCCTCACCTTAGGTACACATTCTTAGGGAATGATAGTACCCTTTTGGTAATAATTTTTAATGAGCTCACTCAAACCCAAGAGGAAAAAATTATTGAGGGTGTTGTGAAATAGGATTGGAGCCTTAGGGTGGACCATCATAAACATTAAGGGGATTAGTCTTACACTTTTTATGCATAAACACTTTTTATGCATAAAATTTTGATAGAGGATAATCACAAACCCACTATAAAATGTTAAAGAAGACTCAACCCTAATATGAAAGAGGTAGTTGGGTGTTGAAATTGCTAGATGTGGAGATCATTTACCCCATTTCAGGTAGCCCGTGGATTAGTCCAATCCAAGTAGTTCTTAAGAAAGGAAGGATGATGGTTATGACCAATGATAACGATGAACTAATCCCTACTAGGACTGTGATAGGGTCTAGAGTATGCATTGACTATAGAAAGTTAAACTTGGCAACCTATAAGGACCATTTTATGTTGCCTTTCATTGATTAAATGTTGGAAAGACTTATAGGGCATATGTATTATTGCTTCCTAGATGGGTACTTTGGTTATTATCAAAAATAAATATCATAGGAAGATTAAGAAAAGATAAAATTGATGTGCCCATATGGTACTTTTACTTATAGGTGCATGCATTTTAGGCTGTACAATACACTGACCACTTTCCAAATATGCATGACGACCATATTTTTTGAAATGGTGGAAAGAATGATAGAAATATTCATGGATGATTTCTTTACTTTTGATGATACCTTTAATGCTTCTTTGGCTAATCTTGATAAGGTCTTAAAAAGATGTAGAGAAACCAATCTCATGCTTAATTAGGAAAAATGTCATTTCATAGTACAAGATGGCATTGTACTTGAACATAAAATCTCATCCAAAAGCATTGAAGTGGACTAGGCAAAGACCGAAGTCATAAAAAATTACTTCCTCCAACATCTGTGAAGGGCATAAAGAGCTTTCTAGGCCATATAGGATTTTATCAATGTCTCATTAAGGAATTTTCAAAGATTTCTAAACCCTTTTGGGATCTTTTAGCTAAGGATATTCCTTTTACCTTTAATGGTGATTGTTTAAATGCCTTTCGTAGGTTGAAAAAGGAACTCGCTTTTATGTCAAACATGACAAAGCTAGATTTAACCTTGCCACTTGAGTTAATTTGTAATGCAGGTGACTATGTTGTCAAAGTCGTTCTGGGGCAAAAGCAGGACAAGAAGCTTCACATTATATACTATGCTAGCTAGACCCTCATTGATGTTCAACTCAACTATGCCACTACAAAAAAAGAACTCTTAACTATTATGTCTACTTTTTAATAAGTTTAGATCTTATTTGCTTAGTTCTAAAGTCATTATTTATACTGATCATGTAATAATTTGTTACTTGCTAGCCAAGAAGTATGCAAAGCTAAGGCTCATAAGATGGATTCTCTTGCTTTAAGAGTTTGATTTAGAGATTAAATACAAGAAGGGTACAAAGTACTTAGTTGTCGATGATCTCTCTCAACTAGAGCACATAAAAAAGGAAAAGGTAAGTACCCTTATCGATGAGAATTTCCTGAATGGGCAACTCTTCCTTGTAAAAGCTTTTTAAACTTTATGGTACGTTGATTTTGTAAACTATTTTGTAAACGACATTATTTCCCATGATTTTAATTCCCATTAAAAGACAAAGGTTTTGCATGATGTGAAATTTTATTTATGGGAAGAACTTTATTTGTTTAAGAATGTACCAATGGGATTATAAGAAGGTGTGTACCAAAAAAGGAGATGGGAGATATTCTACTCTATTGCCATATTCGAGAGTGTATAAGACACTTTGGCCCATCAAAGATTGCAACTATGATATTGCAAAATGCTTTTTTTTTTTTTGCCCTCATTATTTACTGACTCTTTTGCTTTTGTCAAGTCTTATAATAGGTGCCAAAGTATAGGTAATATTTTAAAAAGGAACAAGATGCCCTTAAACTCAATGATTAAAGTAGAGTTTTTGACATTTGAGGAATCGACTTCATGGGACCCTTTTCCAAGTCTTTTGATAGTCAATACATCTTGGTAGTAGTTGATTATGTCTCCAAATAGGTTAAAGCCATAGCTACCCTTACTAATGATGGCAAAATGGTGATTTAGTTCTTAAAGAAACATACCCTTATGACTTTTAGTGCCCTACGTGTAATTATTATTAATGGAGGATCACACTTTTATAATCAACAATTTGAATATTGCTAAAAAAGTATAGGGTAACTGACAAAATTACAACACCTTACCATCCTTAAATGAGTGGCCAAGTAGATGTATCAAATAGGGCAATCAAGCATATTCTAGAAAAACGGTTAACTCTTAAGGGTTGGTCATTAAAGCTTTTGGATGCACTTTGGGCATATAAAACCACTTATAAGACACCAATTGGTACCATTCCCTATTGTTTGGTGTTTGGAAAAGCTTGTTATTTGTTAATTGAATTGGAGTATCATATTTATCGGGCAATAAAATTTCTAAACTTTGATTTGCAACTTGTTGCTGACAAAAGGAAACTTTAGTTCAATGAACTTGAAGCCCTTCATCTTTAAGCTTATGAGAATAATTAGATCTATAAGGAGAAGACCAAATGGTGGCATAATAGCCATAATTTAAATGAAGAGTTTAAGAAATGACAAAAATTGCTACTCTTTAACTCAATATTGCATTTGTTCTCTGGAAAATTCAAGTCTAGATGGTTGCAATCATTTGTCATAATCAAAGTTTATCCCCACGGTGCAATTGAAATCAAAAAATCTAAAGGAGAAATCTTTAAAGTCACTAGACACCGCTTGAAGCCATATTATGAAGATGAGGTTATACAAAAGAAAGAGACTTTATCTCCCACATGCATCCAAATAAAAGCCAAGCACAATAGTTAAGCTAAAGACCTTAAACAAGCATGTTCTTGGGGAAATTCCCCATATTTATCTGTTATTTCTTTTGTGTTCCATTTTCTCTTCCCTCTATTTTTCTTCTAATGTCCTCTCTTGTTTTGTAGGAATTTGGCTAAAGGAACTCGAAATGAAAAGATTTAAAATAAATTGGAGGAGTATTCCTTTAAGCTTTTTATCACTTTTCCCATTGCTTCTTATGTTATCATGTTGTGTCCTTATGTTTAGCATGAACTTGGCGTGTTTTCTTTTATTTTTGGTGTCATTCCTTATGTTATTCCTTATGTTAAAAGAGGTTAAAATGAGTATATGGTTGAAACGGGTAAGACTCATGGCCACTAGGATGATCAAATCTTATAAAAATAGTGTTATGGTATAGCACATAACCTGAATGCACATCCATGCATCAAAAGCTAACAAAAAGGACAATAGCAACTTAAAGCACGCGACTTAGGATCATAGTTGTGCGTGCTCAAAGCATAGCCTATTAAACCTAGATTAGAGTATGATGGACCAAGCTTATTTGGATGATTACAAACACATCTAAAAACTAATTATTATCCAAGTTAGTTATGTAAAATCTTGCAAGTACATCAATCTTTTAATCAAATATGTTTAAAGAAAGTGTTTTGGTAAAAACTCTAAGTATCCAAAGCTAATAGGTGTTGCCACATTTTAACAGGCGTTATGACTTCATTAATGGGCATTGAAGATTCTCAACAGGCATTGAAGTGACACCCAAGTGTGAGTAATCGTTGGACCTTTCAATCAACAGCTCTTTTAAAACACAATAGGCATCAGATGATTCAATTACTTAAGCCTTGCAAGTTGATCTTCATAATGGGCATTGCAATTTTGCAATGGGAGTGGCTCTTAGACATCTCAATAGGCATTGCATTTTTACAACAGATGTTAGACCAAGTGACTTGATGAGAACATGACTCTCAAGATATCAACACAAGCATTGGAGAAGCTCTCAGGTAGAGCTAAAGTTTGTGGACCCTCTAACAGCACCTTCAAAAGTGTAATGGGCATTAAGACCTTTCTCAACAGGCAATAGAAGCTAGCCAAAAAATGTTGAAGCACCATAGAAAATCTAAAAAAATAAAGCATCAAGTTCATATCCTCCTAGAAATTTACAACAGACATTATCCATATCCCAATAGTTGAAGTTAAATTCCAACAGGCATTAAGAAGTTCCAATAGCCATTAAAGGAGTTCTTGAGTAAAAAATTGAAAAAGAAAGAAGGGGTGTATCTAGGCACATATCTTTGTAATAGCTAGTTCCAATAGGTGTTTCATTATGATCAACGACTATTAAAGTTGTATTTTGCTAAAAAAAATACCCAACAACAAGTGTGGAGATTATCCAATAGGCATTGAATGACTACTCTGGTGACATGGAGTGACAGCCTTCTTTTTAACAGCTAGTTTCATGTTTTTGTCAATAAAAGGACCCTCCCATAATAGAAATTAGAAAGAGAAAATGGTTAAACAATGAGTATTTCTATTATGAAAGCAATTTTTGAGTAAAAATGGGTGAAAAAAGTGAAATCTAGCTTACAAGAAAAGATCATTGTCAAAGCTTTTAAAAGTTGCCTTGTAAAATAGATTTGAAGAACAAGCTTTCCAACTTCTCTCAAAACTTTCCACCAAATCAAGCACACCTTATGTGTATTATAAATTGTTTATTGCTTGAGTTAGAGTGTTCTTTCTCAAATTTCTAACTTGTAAATTCTTTTGAGAAAGCTTTTGGTTAGGAGATCTTAGGAGATCTAAAACCATCTTTATGAAAGATTTAAGGTAGTACCTACAAACCACTTTGGGAAATAGTTTTAGTAGCCCTCAAAAATCTACTTATAATGACTTAGTAGTGCTTAGAAAATATTATTGTAAAGGTAGTTGATAACACCTATAATCTATCTAGATAATGAAAGGCTATAATGGAAATACTAGAGGAGAAGACATAGGCAGGTAATGTCAAACCTTTATAAATTGGTTGTATTGATTTTTTATGTTTCTATACTTGTTATTATTTGTTTTTACTTGTCCTTACCCTATTCAACCGCCCTCTAAGGCAACAACAATTGGTATCAAAGTCTGTCTCTCCATCAAAGCTTAAATGCTCAGTGTAATGATCATGGCAAGTCATGAGGAATCACAATCAATCCACAAGCCACCTTTCTTTAAAGGAGATGACTACGAGTATTGAAAAAATCGAATGGAGATTTTTTTAGATAATGAGACCATAGATATATGGGACATTATTGAAGAAGGAAGAAAAGTTTTAATTAAACTAGTTGGAGATGTTCTAGTACCTAAGCCCAAAAATGAATGGACAACTAAAGAAAAGAAGGCAAACTTGAAAAATAGACGAGTTATGCACATTCCCTTCTATGCAATCCACAAATCTCAGTATGCTAAGCTATAAATGTTCACATCAGTAAAAGAAATATGGTACACCTTACAAACTCAGCATGAAGGTACTAGTGAAGTCAAGAAGAAAAAGATACAAATATATACTTACATCTATGAAACATTTGTATATCAGCCTGGTGAAACCATTATTAAGATGTACAATAAGTTTATTAACATAGTGGACACTCTCAAAACTCTTGGGAAGTCCTAGTATAATAGGGACATGGTAGCAAAGATCCTAAGAACACTTCTTAAAGACAAGTGGGAAACCAAAAAGATAGCAATAGAGGAAGCAAATAAGCTAAAAGTCCTATCACTAGATGAACTTATGGGAAAGCTACTAGCCCATGAAATCAATCTATAAAAGCCAACTGAAACCACTAGAGTAAGAAAGAAGGATTTGGCCTTAAAAGCTAAAGAGGTACCCTCTGAATCCCCATTTTCTTCTTGCTTGCTAACATCTTATTCTTCTAGTGATGATGAAGAAAGTAGTGAAGATAAGCACCTCACCCTCGTAACAAATAAAGTAAAGAGATTTCTCTCTAATAAAATAAGGTACAAGAAAAAAAGTAGTAAGAGTCAACTTATTTTTATGGATGCAATAAGAGAGGGCACATCAAGTCATATTGCCCCAAGGTAAAGTAAAACAAAGTTCCTGCTAAGAAACTTATCTCTAAGAATGGTAGGATGACACAAGTGACTCTGAACCTGATATAGAGGATACTAGAAAGGAGTTGGCTAATCTTTGTCTCATGGCAATTGAGGAGAAATCAAATGAATCCTCAAGTGAGCACTCCTCTAGTAATGATAGTGATAGTGATGGTGAGCATGAGGTAAATCCCCTTGATTCTAATTCTAGAGATGAATATATTCAATCATTACCAAGCTGACCTTGAAAGTTAAGACTTTTAAGTCTATCACCTTCATTCTTAAGAAAGGGAACAAATTTTTAAAAGATTATGCTAAGAGTTAATACGTTCTTGCTAAGGAGGTTGAGTCTCTCACTATTGAGAATTCCAAACTCAAGGATAGTATCAGCAAATTCATCAAAGAAAAGGTGAAATTAGACTTTATCGTTGAAATTCAAAGGAGCCCATCCATTAAGCATGGATTAGGATGTAATAACTTTATTTCTACTACTCCTTTTACTTTCAAAAAATGTGTTTTTTAAGGCTAAGGAAGTTAGTAAGCCTAACCTAATTAGAATGGTAAAAGTTCCCAACAAGGGAAATGCCAAGACAAATGGCAAAAAGGCTAAGTCTCAACCTATTCACACACAACTAAGAGATGCTCCTCCTAGAGCAAATTATGCCTACATGTATCATTTTTACACACCTAAAAGGGTAAGTCTCCAAAGGCAAAAAAATTGTCATAACAATGCATATAGATATACACCACATAAGAGAGTACCTTATATGAGAAACTCTCCTAGACACTTAGCTCAAAGGATTTACAAAATCTCACAAACACTATATGCATGCTCCACCTTAAAATAGGACACAGGGGCACTTTGTTGGTGAGTGCTTTTATTATGATATTTATGGCCACATTACCTATCACTACCATTCTAGTTAGCACAATGAGTAAATGACTAGATCTAACCCTCTAGGACCCAAGAAGTTTTGGGTACCAATGACTTGATGCTCTTTTATTTTACAGATGTGCTTAAAATCCCAAGTTGGAAAGAAAGAGTGGTATCTTGATAATGGATGTTCAAAACCCATGATGGAGAAAGGAAGTTCTTCATGCAATTAGAGAAAACTGGAGGACTTAGAAATGTATCCTTTAGAGATAATGGAAAAGCCAAAATCAATGGCATAGGTAAAATTGGTAAGCATATGGACTCACCTATCCTTAATAAAGTATTTCTTATTGATGGACTCAAACACAATCTACTGAGTGTAAGTCAGCTTTATGATAAAGGCCTCAAAGTTATGTTTGAAACACAAGCTTGTTATGTGTCAAGGATGAGTGACAATAAAATTATTTTCATTGGTAGGAGAATTCATAACACTTATGTCATTGATTTAAATTATCTCATTAACCATGATGCAAAGTGTCTAGTATCTATAGTAGATGAAGGTAAAACCTAACATAGGAGGCTAGGACACGCTAGCATGGAACTCCTCAATAAGTTGAAAAGGAGAAACTTGGTTGAAGGTTTACCTAAAATCAAGTTTGCAAAGGAAGGAGTTTGTAAAACATGTCAAAAGGGAAAAACAAGATCTTTATTCAAAACCAAGAACAAGGTTAGTTCATCTAGACCTTTGCAATTAATTACTTCACATGGATCTATTTGGACCTGCTAGAGTGTCTAACTTAGCGGCTTGCATTATGCATTTGTTATAGTAAATGATTACTCTAGGTATACTTAGGTGTTGTTCTTTCCTTACACGGACTTTTATTTTAATGCATTTAAGACCTTTGCCAAGAGAATTCAAAACCAAAAGGATTTGAAAATCTTTGCTATTAGAAATGAACGTGGAGGAGAGTTTGAGAATGTTAAGCTTCATAGCTCTTGTGATGAATACGGTATATCACACAAATTTTTTAACTCCTAAAACACCATAACATAATGGTGTAGTAGAAAGGAAGAACATAACTCTTTAAGATATGGCTAGGACCATGTTAAATGAGTACAATCTTTTTAAGTATTTTTAGGCTAAAGCTATAAACACTTCTTATTATGCCTTGAATAGAGTCTTAGTCAGACCCTTATTAAAGAAAACTCCCTATAAGTTGTGGAACAATAGGAAACCCAAGATTGCATATTTTAAAGTCTTTTTTATTGCAATTGTTTTATTATAAATACTAAAGGCAGCCTTAATAAGTTTGACTCCAAATTTGATGAAGGAATTTTTCTTAGATACTCTACTATTAACAAAGGGTATAAAGTCTTCAACAAAAGAACACTTGTTGTAAAGGCGTTTATGCATGTTGTATTTAATGAATCTAATCCCACTTCTTTAAGAATAGAAAAAGATGTTGATGATCTTGCAAGTCTTATGAATGAGCTGAACATTGGAAAATAAAGCAAGAATGTAGACAAGCCACAAGAAATAAGAAGTGAAGAAAATACAAATCAACCCTTTCCTACTCCAAGTAAAGAGCAAACTCATTTGGAAATGGACTAGGTATTTGAAATCATCTAAGAGATCTCATCATAGGTGATCCTTCAAGTCGGGTAACAACTAGATCATCATTTAGAAATGCATATACCAATTTTGCTTTGCTTCCCTTATTGAGCCTGAGACCATAGATAAGGCCATTAAAGATGAACATTGGGTACTTGCTATGCAAGATGAACTCAATCAATTTGAGAGGAATAAAGTATGGACTTTAGTTCCTGACCTCAAAAATATTTCATTATTGGAACCAAATGGGTATTTAGAAACAAGCTTGATGAGCATGGAACCATTGTTAGAAATAACGATTTGTTAGTAGCCAAAGGTTATAATCAAGAAAAAGGAATGAAATTTTATGAGACCTTTATACCAGTAGCAAGACCAAAAGCCATTAGGATTTTACTTACATATGCATCTCATACGAATTTTAAATTATATCAAATAGATGTCAAGAGTGTTTTCCTTAATGGCTATATTGATGAAGAAGTATATGTTGAACATCCTTTTGGTTTTGAAAGCCATTGCTTTCCTAAACATGTGTTCAAGCTCACCAAAGTCCTATATGGCTTGAAGCAAGCTCTAAGAGCTTGGTATGAAAGGTTTAGCAACTTTCTTTAGAAAGGGTTTTCCAAGGGTCTAGTAAACATAACAGTCCTCTCTAAAGAGAAGAATGGAGACTTATTACTTATGCAAATATATGTAGATGATATCATATTTAGTGCCCCTAATGTTTGCTTATGTGAAGATTTCTTCAAAGTAATGAAAAGTGAATTTGAGATGAGCATGATGGGAGAACTGAAATTCTTTTTTGAATTACAAATTAAACAAAAGAAGGAAGGAATCTTCATTAACCAAGCCAAATATACAAGGAAATTAATCGAAAGATTTGGCATGGAGAATAGAAAATTGTGTAAAACTCTAATCAACACCAACATCAAGCCAAGCCTAGATGAACATGGTAACGTTATGGATCAAAAGTTGTATAGAGGTATGATAAGTAGTCTGCTCTATCTAATAGCATTTAGGCCTGATATTAAGTTCATTGTGTGTTTTTGTGCAAGATATCAATCTAATCCTAATGAGTCACATTTGTATGTTATGAAATACATACTCAAATACCTTATTGGTACCCCCAACTTTGGACTTTAATATCCTAAGAGTTATTCATTTGAGTTAAATGCATTTTCAAATGTTGATTTTGTTAGGTGTACCTTAGATAGAAAGAGTACTTCATGCATATGTCAATTACTTGGTTAATGTTTAGTGTCTCAGAATAGCAAAAAGCAAAATTTAATTGCTTTGTCAACTGTTGAAGCTAATTATATAGCAATAGGGTTTTGTTGTACTCAAATCCTATGGATGAAGTAACAACTTCTTGATTACAAGGTTATCGTAAATCAAGTAGCCATCAAGTGTGATAGCACTAGTGCCATCAACTTGTTAGGAATCTTATACAACATTCTAGGAGTAAGCATATAGATATAACACATCATTTTCTTAGGGATCATACTAATAATGGTGATATTATATGGGAATTTGTTGACACTAACCATCAATTGTCAAATCTTTTCACTAAAACTCTTTATGATGAAAGGAAGCAATTCATTAAAAGAGAACTTGGAATGATTGATGGAAGTACATTGAAGTAACTTCAGTAACTTCTTCTCGTTCACCTTTGTCAATTCATGTATAATTATTGCTGGTTGAGAGATGATGTGTTGCTTGAAATGATTACCAATGAAGTCTTTAGACTCAATAAGCTAAAGATTTTTTTAATTATATATTATCTTGATCAAAATGTCCATATATTAATTGAATTCATGACTATATCATTGAATTTGATTAATAATTTAAATTATTTAAGTTTTAAAATGATTGCATATTTGAAAATTTTGTTTTAAACTTAGTTCTATTTTGAAAAATGTAGCCAATGGTGGTTGCGTGTTTTCCAAGGACTATTGCGTTATTGATGAGTTCCATATTTTTTTTCTTTTATATGTCCCCATGATCATTGTGTTTTCCAATGACCATTGTTCTTCACCCAATGGACATTGTGAGCAGCCATCATCGTTGGATGAAAAATACTTATTTGATCAAGCTAACGGTCATGTCCAACAACGGTTGTTCTATTCATAATAGCCATTAAACACTTCCAACAATCATTTTTTCAAAGGGAGTTTATTCAACTTCTATATAAACCCTTCAAACCCTAAAGTTAGTTCACCTTATGTTTTAATGTACTTTCAACTCTCTTTCTATTTTTTGTTGCTATTTCATTTGCATTCTCACTTGCATTAATCCTCGAACACTTAACCAAATGGCACCTAAACCTGAATAAGTTATGAGATACAAGCAACTGGCAAGAAAAAATCCTCAACCCTTCTATTGCAACTTTGAAATAAAAGAAAATTTAGACTCAATGTTAGCTTAATAGAATAACAGAACATCTGAACCCTCATCTACACACAATCCTCAAAGAAATCCAATCATGGGAAGGTATCAAAAATAGAGTAGACTCCTCTCCTAGTTCAGCAATTCCATCTCAAAATAGATAAAGAAAAAGAATTGGCCCTCAAACTGTTGAACAAACATTTAGGAGGAGGAAAATTCTTCGAATGGGGTGATCTTCAAAGATATGGATTAGTAGAGAAGGTGGAGGAACTCATGGTAGGGATAGGATGAGAACTCTTCTATCACATAAAAAAACCCTCCTATTTGGAGTTTATAATGGAATTACTCAACACACTAGATGTTTTAGGAAGTGATTACCACATCTATGCTTAAGAAGGAATAATCAATTTCATGCTCTTTGGCAAAAAGTACACCTTGAGACCGAATGAACTGGCAAAATGTTTTAATGCCACCACAATAGGAATAACAGAGTCACCTCCCACTTTTAAGGTTGATGTGAATCAATTTTAGAAATCAATAATAGATGGAAAGAGAAATTATATTAGCAATAACAACAAGACATCAAAAATAAAAAATAAAAAAGTCAAGCCTTAAGAATTGCTCTCTATTTCATCACATGGAACATCAATGGGAGAGCTCAATGTAATGGCAACTACACAATCACTGACTTGTTCCATGTATGAAGAACATGCAAAGGATCAACATACCTTTGTTCTTGATGCAAAGAATAGATAGACAAGTGGATAAAGGTAATGAATTTGTTATGGGTCATTACATTACCAAAATTGCCAAATATGTTAAAGTTACTCTCCCAACAGAGGAAGAACTTGAAGAGAAGAACATTGTGTTAGAGAAACTGCCACACAATGAATCAATATGTGAAAATGTGTTTTTGAGGATGGGAATCCTACAAAGATTAAATTCTTGTCTAATCAAGAGAATAACAAAAGAAGGAAAGATCCTTGAATAAGAACAAAAAGATATGGATATTGAGGAAGCAATTAGAACATAGATTATTATAGTAGAAGGGATTAGAACAAATGCTCCCACTCTTATTACATCTCTCATAAACTTTGAAAAGAAGGTTCTTAAGCAATTGGCAACTATTTCCAATGTAATCCAATAAGTTGAATCCTTTACTGTCATTAAAAAGAGCAAAAGCTTCAAAGGGACATAAAAGACATCAACCAAACCTTTGATTGGATAGTGGAAGGGTTGAACTTATAACCTAGTACTCTAGCAACTGCAATCGAGTTAGATGTAGTAGCTGAGCTCGAGGACAAACCCTATAACCATCCCTAAGACCCTTAGCTCATGCCATCCCTACTTCCTCATGTTTCATAATTTATCTTTTTATTTGTTTTGTCTTTGTTTTTTCTTTTTAAAAATAAATGATGTAAGGGACAACATATTAAATGCAATAAATGTTTACTTTGTTTACCTATATTATTCTTATTTATTTACTTTATTTATCTCCTTTGTTATTATCTTTCTTGTGTATTCCTTTTGATAATGACAAAGGGGGAGAAAGTAAAGAGTAAATGGAAAGATAAGTTAGGGGAGAACACAAACAAAAACGTTGGTTTGGTATGAGAAAGATATTAAGCTAAAAAAAAAAAAGGAATATATGAAAAAGTGAGAACGCAAGGTAAAAAAACAGTTTTACTTATATGAAAATGACAAAGAAAAATGTAATAAGTATGTATACATGTGAACTTGTTTTGAAAAGAACTTGGTATGTAAACTTTTTTTAATAATGCATACAATATGAAACAAAAAGGGAGTAATATGAACATTTTGTTATAACTTATGCACTTATGGTGAATCATATTATTTGATAGCTTGATACACTTAAGGATTATAATATGTACATTTCTTAGTTTTACAAGATTGATTGACCTTTTTAGATTGTTTGTCATCATAAAAAAGGGAATAATATTGAACATAGCTTGGGAGTATAATGGACCAAGCTTGTTTTGATGATTGCAAACACATCTAAAAGCTAACTCTTGTCCAAGTTAATTATGTAAAATCTTGTAGGTGCATCAATCTCTTGTTCAAAGATGTTTGGAGAAAGGATTTTTGTAAAAACTCTAAGTATTCAAAGCCAATGGGTGTTGCCACAATTCAACAAGTATTATGACTTCATCAACGGACATTGAAGATACTCAACGGGCATTGAAGTGACAAGACACCCAAGTGTGAGTAAAGTCTCTAGACCTCTTCACTAATGATTTTCTCAAAACATAACTAACGTTGGATGATTCAATTACTTGAGCCTTGCAAGTTAATCTTCACAATAAGCATTGCAATTTTTCAATGGGCATGGCTTTTAAACATCTCAACATGAGTTGCATTTTTATAATAGCCATTAGACTAAATGACTTGATGAAAACAAAATTCTCAAGATCTCAACACTGGTGTTGGATTTTTACCAAGCGCCATTAGAGAAGCTCTCAGGTAGAGTTAAAGTTTATGGACCCTCTAATAAGGCACTTCAAAAGTGCAACGACGTTGAGACCTTTCTCAATGGGCATTGGAAGCTAGCCAACAACCATTGAAACACTATAGAAAATCTTAAAAAATAAAGCATCAAATTCACATCCTTCTAAAAATTTATAATGGGCATTGTCCATATCCCAACAGGAGTTGAAGTTGCATTCCAATAAGCACTGAGAAGTTCCAATAGTTGTTAAAGGAGTTGTTAAGTAAAAAATTGAGAAAGTCAGAAAAGTAGCATCTAGGCAAATCTCATTGTAATAGTTAGATCCAATGGGCATTTGATCAATGACCTTAAAGTTGTATTCTGCTAAAAAATCACGCAATAATGGGCATGGAGATTATTAAACAGGAGTTGAGTGACTACTCTGACATAGAGCAACAACCTTTTTTCTAATGACTAGTTTTGTGTCTTTGCCTATAAAAGGACCCTCCCATAATAGAAATAAGAAAGAGAAATGGTAAAAAATGAGTATTTCTATTGTGCAAATAGTCTTGAATAAAAAAAGGGGTGAAACAAGTGAAATCCAACTTACAATAGAAGATCATTGTCAAAGCTTATAAAAGCAATCTTCTAAAATAAAATTAAAGAATAAGCTTTTAAACTTCTCTCGAAACTCTCTAGCAAATCAAACACACCTTGTGAATACATTCTAAATTATTTATTGCTTGAGTGAGAGTGTTCTTTCTCAAATTTCTAAATTGTAAATTCTTTTGTGAAAGCCTTTGGATGCGAGATCCAAAACCATCTTTATGAAAGGTTTAAGGTAGTAATTATAAACTACTTTGTAAAATGATATTAGTAGAACCCAACAGTCTACTTATAATGGTTGGTAGTGCCCAAAAACTATTATTGTATAGGTAGTTGATAGCACTTATAAGATATCTAAATAGTCAAAAGCTCTAGTGGAAATACTATAAGAGAGGATGTAGGTAGGTTGTTTCGAACATCTGTAAAATGGTTGTCTCAATTCTTCATTGTTTTTGCACTTGTTATTATTTATTTTTACTTGTCATTCCCATTCGGTCTTGGTAACAGCAACTTAAAACTCATGAGCACAAAGAATTGTCATGCACCTTGCTTCCTTGCCCATGTACCCATAATGCATGGTTATACTTTGAAAGACACATAGTTGCGCGCCATTTAAAAGTCACCACTTCAAACCCTCGTGCCTCTTATTTGCCTTTTATTTTTTTCATAAAACCTTACATAACTATGTGCCTCCTTCCTCCCTTCTCCAATCTGGCCAACCCATCATTAAAACTCCCTCAAATCTCCTCCATTCACCTCTAATTTTACCTTTTACCATGTCTAAATACCTAAAAATTATAGCTAAGAAGAAGTCAAGTTCTTTTAGTTCCTTTTCTTCCCTTAGGTGCTCCTCTAGTGTTTGATGTTGATGTGTACGGAATAAGGCGTGGTACCCTTTCCAAACACCCTATCTTTCCTACCAAGTTTATTAATTTATGCATACTAGAGGCTATAGGTTTTTTACATGTCATTTAAGCATACCTTAGGTCCTTTAATGGGAGAGTTTTTTAAAGTTATATGCCAATGCCTACAAAGAATTTACATATGAATTTTTAGCTAGTTTTTCCTTGAAACTAATAGATACCATGGGGTGCAACGCTTTGAGACCATTAATTTTCAATTCTTGGATAAGCCTTATACCATTTCCTTAAGTGAAGTTACATGTGCCTTTCACTTTAAAAATGAGGGTCTAAATGACTTTCCAATAAATTTTAATAATCAAGAAGTATGGACTTCTTTGGGTAGGACTTCTACGTATGAAGCTGATGCAAACAGCCAAGGCTAAAGAAAAGGATTCACTTCAACTTCAAGGCCCAATCATAGAGGGAAGGCTAAAGAAGTTTAAGAATGTAATTGGAGCATTCATGCAACAAGGAATTACATTTTGATTAGCCCAAAAAGAGCAAAGGATGTGTGAAGCCAATTAAAAGCTTATGGGAGCTTAAAGTCTTCAAATGGAGCACTTAACTTAATACAATGGAGCCCAACTTGTGGAGAGCACCCAAGCACAACCCAATTCATCCAAAGCATGTAAAAAGAAGTCCAAGGTATGTAAAAGGAAGCCCAAGTTGTGTAAGCAAGGAAATAAGGCCCAAAGTCAAAAGATTCTTGCCAGATTTCCTTAGTTGGCAATATTTCCTAATGCCATTAGGATTTCCTCATTAGGCTGATTCCTTTTCCTTTTCTATTTATGAAGAGTTTTTCTTTACTTAGGAAAGTATCTTGGTCTAATCTTGTTGACCAATCATAATGTTTCTTTAGTTTTCCTATTTAGTTTAGGATTGCCTTTTCCTTATTACATTAGGAAATATTGAATTCTGCTAGGGAATGTAAACCAAATCCTAATTGGTTTTGGATTAAGCATTGTAAGGCTATAAATAGCCCTCA
>CATIWR010044052.1:0-21630 GCA_949677035.1 Omphalea diandra
ACCTCTTTTGATCTTGACAAAGTAAATTGATCATCACTAATATTTCAAATAAGTGTTGTTCTTGCAGAATTGAATCAATCTCTCAAGAAGAAATGAAGAAGTTGATGAATTCCAAAGCAACATGTAAATCGCGACCGCAACCTAAGATTCGCGACCGCAACTCATGTTAAGACATGTTGAAAATCAAACAGGCAAAATCACAGTGCCATTCTCGGTCGTGATCCTTGAAAAGAAAGAAGTCAGATTGACACAGATGAATTCACGGTGAAAGTCTCGGCTGAGTCGCGACCGCGAATTTCAAAGAAATTCAAGAGGGAAGCAAGTTCACAACCACATCCTGACAAGTGTCCTAGAAGACTGTTGGAAGTCAAAAATCGCGAAGACATCTTGCTGGTAGCGACCGCGATCCTTGTGGAAGAAAGTTAACCAATTTGGCAATTGGATTCGCGGCCTCTGTCACGGCTTGTGCAAGAAAATTCGCGACCGTGACTTTTGAAAGTAGGTGAAAAACAACGGCTATATTTTCCTGGTGAACTAATAAGAAGCTACCACGTGGACTAGCCGTTAGAAACAAAGGGGGTTTCCCTTGAAGAATTTGGATTTCGCGACCACGAAAGGCAGTAGCAACCGCGATTTCATCCTGACAAGCATTAAATGCAAAATCTGTCAAGCATGTCTCAAAGATTTAGTGAGCTATGATCTGCAACGTCTCTTTGGTGAAGTTTGGCTATAAATACTCCACCAAACAGCCATGAAGAGAGTTGTTAAGGAATTTATTACAAGTATTAAAAGCTCTTAATCTTTGCTACTCATTTTCTTCATCTTCTTTACAAAGTGTTAGGTGTGAGCATTAAACACCACATTGTAAGGTTTTGTGTTAGCCTGTAAAAACACTTTTAGAAAGGTTTAAGTGTAAGTCTGTTGAAACACTTGAGTGAGGTTTTGCGTTAGCCTACAAAACACTTTGTTGTAAGGTTATGTGTTAGCCATTAAAACACAAGTTGTATAAGTTAGGTGTGAGTTTGAAAACACCATTGATATAGTGAAATACCCAATTGAGTGATTGGGGAGTGGACGTAGGGTCAGTTTTGCCCGAACCACTATAAAATCCTTGCGTCTTTATTGTTCTATCTTCTTCTCTTTATCTCTGTTTTAAATTTTTTATCCACCAATTCAACCCCCCTTCTTGGTGCTTAGGGACAACAGGTTTAATTTATTTCAATCAATTTAGTTTGTTTATTTCAAGTTCTACATGTCATTTTTTTGTATTTTCAATTTTCAATTAGTTTAGTGTTTAAACTCCTAGAAATTCAGTAGTTTTTGCTAGTTTAATTCTTAGTTAGATTGTTATTTTTGTGTTTAATTCGAGTTAATTTAGTTAATTTTGATTAGTTGTAGGTTATTTTGGGAACAATGATCATGAGGCAGCCACAGTAGATGTGATTATGGAGGGTGCAACACTTTGAAGGTTCAAAAATAGAGGAAAATACTAAAATTAAATTATAGCTGTGTTGCATGGGTCATGCATCAGACCATGCATGACATGAATGACAGCTCACTTTAAATACCAATATTGTTTCCTCCTAACCCTAACACACATAAACCCTAAACTTTATTCATAGTCACCTCTCCCTTCTCCCAACCTACCCACTTTCTCTTTCCTCCAAAAACCACCCAAATCTCATCATGTTCATCACTAAAATAGTTTTAAAAATAAATCTAATCATTTTTTTTTTGGCTACCTCTTCTTTGAAAAAAAAAAACATTTAAAGTCACCATATACTGGAGCTTAGATCAGATTGAAAACATACTGCAACAAGTTTTTTTTTTTGCACATATGTTCTTCCAACAATAATCTCCACCACCAAACTAATGATTTTTAATTTTTTTATTTATTTAATTTATTTTCTTCTATTTTCTTTAATTTTCTTCTTCTTCTTCTTCTTTTATTTTCTTCTTCTTCTATTTTTTTAATACTTTCATTTAGGCATTTTATGTCTTAAATTGTTGTAGGTTTAGAATTAATTTTTTTAGTTATTCTACTTTGAGATATTGTGTTTAATTGTTATAGGATTTAAATAAGTAATTTGGTTCCCTTTTTTTTTTTTTTTTTTTTTTGTGATTTTGAATATTGAAATGTTTGGGTGTTTGGGTGATCTGATGTTTTGTTTATATAAGTGTTTGTTAAATTTTTTTTGGATATCAATTATTTGAATTTTTTGTTTACTTTGAATTGTGCCTCTTGGTTAATTTGTTTAATATTTTTTTTTCTTTTTTGGGTAGATGCAATTGTGAGAAAAAAATATATATTTTGTTTATGGAAATTTTGGTTGATAATTTATGATTTTTCACAAACATGAGAATGTTTTTTATTGTGAGATTATGACACATAATTGTCTAACAAATTTTAATTGAAGGTTTAGTTTACTGATAGTGTGTTTAACTAAATACAAAGTTGGTGATTAAGAATGTGTATGCTTATTTGAAATTATGTGTGAATCTGAGAATTATGAGAAAGAATTCTATTTTTGAGAATTTGGAAAAAAAAATTGTTGAGTTTTTGAAAAAATATGTGAATTGAGATTGTTGTACAAATGTTTTTGAGAATTTTTGGGACTATCTGTGTCTAGGAAACATGCTGCTAGATTAAATCCAAGTGCATGGCTTGTTGCATAGGTCATTTCCATTTGCAAAATTTTGTCCACATGCACCACTATTTGTTTTTATTTTCACACTATTCTAATAAATCTTGGTTTATTGGTGAAGAAAAAACTCAAGTGTAGCACTTGATGATTTTTGGAAATAAAACATCAAACAAGTTCAAAATTACATGAAAGGAGAGTATTTGCCTTTTTGTCCTTGCATTTTTTATTTTCATTTTCTTTCAAATATTAAGGACAATGATTTATTTAAGATTGGGGAGATGGGACTCAAGTTAATTCTTTCAATTTTTGAAATTCTTTTATGAATAGGTTATTTAATTTATTCCTTTGTTCTTTTGCATTACATTCTTTTAGGGTAGTTTTTTTCTTTAAAAGTGAAGATCAATTAACTAGAGAGTGATCACTTCATGATTTGTGAATATTTGGATTTTGGAATGCTTGTAATGGAACTATGCATGATCAATTTTATTAGAAAATTTTGACATGTAAATAAGCTTGATAAATGATGCAAGTAATCTTTGTTAGGTTGATTGAGAAACTTGCTTGAATCATTACACCTAAAAATTGATTACTTGTTTAGTTTAGGCATATGCATGCTAGTTTGTTAAAAAAAACTTTTTCACTAATTCTAGAACAAAGAATACAATCTTTTGAGGTGAAATATTAATTTACACTTGATAAAGAAAATGATTTAGACATTCTTTGTATTAACCCATTTAGCCATACCTTATTAATTTTTTATCCTTTGTAACCTTTTTGAATCATGAAATATACTCTAAGAGTGTATACAATCCTTTTTCTTGGTACCCTTAACCTTATTACCATATAACCCATATTATGGTCTACCTACCAAGAGAATTTGAGGATTGAAATTTTAAGTGGCACTAGAATTTCTATTATGTTGGTTGAGAAAGTTTAATTTCATTGTTGATTGTATATTTGAGCATATGCAAATGTTTAATATTTGAAAAAAAAAAAAAAAGTTAGGATGTGTAATGCTTGTATATTTACAATTTGTTGATTGTTTGGGTCAGTGTAAAAAAAAGTAAAAAAAAAAACTTTTAATCCTTGATGAAGTGCATAATTACATTAGTGGAGATTAATTATGTGTTTTTGCCTATGGAATTATGCATAACATTATTTTAGGAAGAGGTTTGACAGTGCTAACTTATATTATGTTTGTTATTAAATTGTATCAAAAGTGAAAAAGGTGTATTGTGGTTTTTGCATATTTCTTGATTGATTGCTTGGAATTGCTTGCAAAATTTTGATAGTGAACTTCAATGTCATAAATTTTTATGAGTTTGATTGTGTTAGTTTATCATGGAGCTTTCTAAATTCAAGATTTTACAACTATGATTTGAATAACTTTCTTGTCATTTCTTCCTTTTGTTTAAGGACAAGCAAAACTCTAGATTTGGGAGAGTTTGATAGTAGTCATTTTGGCATATATTTTAGATTATAAATTAGGAGTTTTCCTTATTTTATAGTGTTTTTATTTTGGAATAAGTTAATTTTTTTTTATCTTTTTTATGTTCACGCATGAAATTCTTGAAAAATGAGCTAAAATGCAGTTTCTAATAGTGTTCCATGGGCTATTGCATACCTCATGCACTAGACTATGCAAAGACGTAGAGTTAACCAGCTAGCAGAGCATAATGGGGTAAACAATAAAGTGTGCGGGTTATTGCATGGCTCATGCATCGGACCATGCAAGGCATCAAATGCAGTTTTTGAAATGCAAATTGTATGATACTTTTTAAAGAGATTTGACCTTCTTGGATAGAGATTCCTAAGCAAAAAAAAAAGTAGATTTTTATGAGAGAAAAGTGGATCCAAGATCTATACCAAATAAAAAAAAAAAAGATTTTGTGAAGATTGAAGAATATATTCTCTCTTAGGATTTTTCATTGTTTTTGTTTAGCAAGTTCTTCTCTTGAAAATTCTTCTATTCAATTCAACGAATTCTTTCTTCTTTGTTTCTTTTTCTTCTTTTAGTATAAACCAATTCTTTAATTCTATGGATTACGATGAAAGCCCAATACTTATTTCATGAAACTATGAAGTGACTTTATTTTAATTATATTGGAAGTCTTGATTTAATATGTTTGAGCTTAATTGATCTTGTATGTATGAACGGTCGCATATGTGCAATGTTTGAGATTTTAAATGATGGAGCGAGAGTGGAAGCCTAGGGTTAGTAATAAAATATTAAACTAGGAGACTGAAACCACGAGAATAGGCTTGACTTTTAAAAATATTTCAGGATTGTTCATGGAACTTAATGTGTTGTTATTGAATTATGTGACCACAAAGTAGGTATAATTTCAGTAATAATAGACTCAATTTTTGTCTAGAGAGATTATTGGGTAAATTAAGAAAATTCATCTTCAAGCACAACTCAATCTCAATTGAAATAATTCTCTTAATATATTTATGAAATGGTATTGTGGTGTATCCAAATTCCCTAGAAATCATTATCATATAGAGATTCTTTTTATTTAATTTCAATTTTGTTTAATTATTTTTGTAATTTGATTTTTTATTTATTAGTCCCTTATTATTTTGATTGCTAGATAATAGAAAAATTAAGACTTGATTGATACTTGTGTGAAACAATCCTTATGGGAATGATCTCTAATTATCATTATATTGCTTGAAGCAATTTGTGCACTCGAAAGGATTTTACACATAACAACATCACATTTCAATTTTTTTATTTAACTTTACCTAGTTTATTAGGTAACTTGAGTTACTAATCCATATTTAATAATCATTTTCAAAGATATATATCAACTCATTCATAGAGAATGAAGTATTAAAGTGTCATAACATCATTAAAATTCTTTTATGCCATCCAATTATCATTAAGGGTTCAATCTTCATTTGTTTGAACATTACATATCTTATTTTACAAACTAGCAAAAAAACATGGCTAAAAGAACAAAACACTAAAAAACTGCATATTTGCCCAACCTTTAACAAACTGCTAGACAACAACTTTAAAATGTAGACTGGACACAATCTTTAGTCTACATTTCTTGAAAGAAATTAAACATAATGGAATGAGCTTGCATGCTTAGTAAGTAAATAATTAAGGATACTTAAATTACAAATAGCACAATAAGTGTTTAAATATAAATAACCCATCACCCATTTATACATGTAATAAAGAATTTCTAATCTTTAGTGTCACATAAATGATCAAATGTTATTGCTACATATGATATCAAATGTTGTTACCACACAAGATATAATATATCATTGCCACATAGACTATCAAATGTTATTGTCACACAGGCTATCAAATGTTGTTATTATCAAATGTTATAGCCATATAAACTATCAAATGTTATTGCCACATAGACTATCAAATGTTGTTACCACACAGGCTATCAAATATTATTGTCACATCTGTTAGTCTTATTTAATATCAATTCCATAGAGGTTATATATTCTATTTAGTTGCCACACAGGCTATTATTTTTCTATTGTTTGCTTAAACAATATTAAGTAATTGTCCTTCAACAATTCTTTCATAAATCTAATAAAATTTTGACAATATAGCGATTAATAAAAACACCCATCAACCATGGCAAAAATCCTTTTGTTCAAGTATTCATCAACATTATCTCATTAAAGAATATTTCAATCCATAGAATTTAAGTTCATAACATCTAACTAATCATATGTTTAAGTACAATTATTATTTATTTACCTCTTCCTTCAAGCTATTAAGTCGTGGATGGTCCCTATTTATTCCCAATATTATCTTCAATGCCTTGAGGACCTTTTGCCAAAGTTAGAAACCTCAAGATTCCTTCCTAATTAACTTTTTCTTCTCCCTTTTTCTCCTTTTTCTTTTTCTTCTTCTTCTTCTTTCTTCTTTTCTTTCTTTCTCTCTTTATTTGCTCTCTTTTTTCTGCTATATCCCTCCTTTTCTGCTCTCTTATCAGCCCCTAATGGTATAGAATTCTAATTTGTATTCTTATTCTAACAAATAAAAATTGGTGACTTATTCCTATTGGTTGAAAGTTTAAATTTTCTTGTTTAGTCCATTTTCTTCATTTCTTCTTCACTTATATCCCTCTACTAATTTCCTTTAAATCCGTATACATTTAATAAGTTCCAAGATATCGCTATTTAAATTATAAATATGCGTCCTATATGTGATAATTTGTTATGCAACTATGCAATCATCATATGCTTATTGAAATGCCTCAAATGCGATTATGTAAATGTTATTATCATGTTTATGCCATGCGATGCATATATAAAAATATAACATAATTAAAATACAATTGAATTAGGTTAAGGATGTTAAAGGTTTACCCATTATTGAGCCACTATATGCCATAAGGCAGAAGTGTATAGTGAGATTATAAAAGAGGTATGCCACAGGTTGTACTTGGTAGGGAAAGATCACTCCAATACAAAGAAAATATTGAATGTCATTATTAGAGAAAGTAGGAAAAACTCAATTTTTCCTAGCAAAAATGATGAATATGAAGTGAAAGATAGGAGAACTAGATTTGATATGAGCTTAAAGGATATGAAACGTAGTTGCAAGTGGTGGGAGATTAGTAGGTTACCTTGCAAGCATACTGCAAAGTCTATAGCCCCCAAGCAAATAAAATATTGAAACTATTTTGATACATACTTTAATATAGCCACATATATAAGGACATACAATGGTGTAATTCACCTTATGCTTGAACATGATTTTGAACTTGAGAAGGACAGTCAAGTCATTTTGACATTAAAAATAAGGAAGAACCTAGTAAGCACATATAGAATAGGGTGAGAGAAGAAGGTGAAGGATCTGCAATGCAAGTCAGCATAAGGAGTGTCATTATGGAATGTAAGCAATATGGGCTTCTAGAATACAACAAAAGAACTTATAAATCTTTTATAATTAACTAAAGGTATGTATGTTAATTGACATATTGTTAATATAAAATATGTACAAATTATTTTGCTAAATGAAACCTTGTTTCAAGGAGTTCTCAATTTAGTAGACAAGCTCATGGTGGTAGTGAAGCTGGAAGTTCCAAGGTGTTATCACAAAGGTAGAGGAGGTGGTATTACAGTAAGAAGTTCTCAGCAAATTGAGACACTAATCCTACCAACTAACAACATTTGAAGGATTTTGGTTTTTTCTACATGGCATATAGAGCTAACAATAAATAATTCAAGAATTTTGCTTTTTTTTACATGGCATATGGAGAAAACAATAAATATGTTATTTTGTTTTTGGGATAGTAGCCAATTATAGATAAAATTTGCTTTTATATCAATGTACTTTTACATTGTGATGTAAGTCCCTTTTAATGTTTAAGTACATTGGATATTTAATATTTCATTAATATGTAAGTGCATTTTAATGTGTAAGCACATTGAAAATTTAAGTAAAGCTATTGATCATAATGGATTGATGTTATGATGCTTGGAGTCAATGTATTTTACTTGGATTGAGGGTTGGAATCAACGTATTGTGATGCTTGGAAGCAATGTATTTTACTTGGATTAATGTTATAAGAGTGGTTTATGATTTTAAGCAGGTTCACTTTCATCTAGTAGTACTACAATAAACTTTTGTCTAAAGTAAAGTATTATACTATAAAGTTCCTCAATTTTTGAAATATTACACTATATAATCCTTTCATTTTATACATATCTCACTCAAATGTCCTCGTTATTTATGGCTATTACACTGAAAGGCCCCTATAAGTTACTACAAGTAAATAACATATCCCAATTTTAAACTTTATTTCACCTATATACCTATGGTTACACAACATGGCAAGTCAATAATAATTGAAAGTGAAAGTCATAATTTACATTCAACTGCCATTTTATTAAAAGTGAAACTCAAACACCCTTCAATTATTGCCTCATTCATCACCTACAATGATCATTTTTAGCTACCATAAAATTTCATTACATCATTCATCACCTACACACAAATGCCTCTCCCTTCAATACAAACAAATTCGCATGCCTTTATTCTCCCTAACATAAACACTAGAGCACTAAATATCAACAATGTCAGAATCTTTAAATACCACAACATATTCTCAATACTTTGTATCTTATTCAACATCATATAATATTCTTCCTTCAACTCCTTAATTTCATCAATTTGGCTCGATATTCTATGATTTTCTTCCCTAAACTACTTGATTTCTTTAATTTTGTTCAACATTACATGATTGTCTTTCTCCAACCACCTGATTTTAGCTAGCATTTCATCAATATAACAAGTATGCTTGTCTATCACCTTTTGGCTCTCCACATAATGATTGCTTTTATGAGGAAATGGTTCAGCATGCTTGCATCAGCCAAGGAAAATACCACAAGCTCTATCCAGACAGACATACTAAACCTTGTACTTATTCTTTTTCAATTCTGAGATCTTCATTGCAACCTCTTGCCCTACACACACATCTCGTTTTTGTAACTACCTTTTCTTCCACTTTCACCTCTAGATACACTGCCTTCGAACATCTTCTTCCTAGGCAATAAATAATTTAACATAAAATTTTTTTTAAAAAAACTTCATTAATTTCCTTTTAATTGCTTTCTTTACATTACCCAAAATCTGTAATAGCCCCCCAAATATTTTTTTCCTTTCCCTTTTTCCCTTTATCACTTTACCATTCACCATTATAGAATCAAAATTACCTTCATTA
This sequence comes from Omphalea diandra, assembly GCA_949677035.1. Lineage (NCBI taxonomy): Eukaryota > Viridiplantae > Streptophyta > Magnoliopsida > Malpighiales > Euphorbiaceae > Omphalea > Omphalea diandra. The sequence continues at coordinate 9,356 of CATIWR010044052.1, forward strand.
GTTGTAGCTTTCACGTTCCTTCTTCCTACTCCTTGGCTACAACAACTCAGCTCATTGCTTTAATAGTGAGTATTTTATTCCTCCTCAAATATATTCCCTCCAACAATAGGTTCATTCCCTCCAATACCTCCATAAAGGTATTTTTAGATTTTAGATAAAATATTTAGTCATTTTTTTATTTTTTTTCAAATTGAACTAACCTAAAAACCCACAAAAATAAATGGATATCTCTTTCTATGTAATGGAGTACAAACCTAAAGATCTTTTAGTATAATTTTTAAAAATGAGAGTTAAATATTACAAGAAGACAAACTGATTGATTTACAGATCAAACCAAACTGATTGATTCAATTTAATTATAATTCAATTTGATTTGAATTAGATTTTCTAAAAAATAATTTAAATGTATTTTTAATATAAACAATAGTTCTTATAATATATTGTTAAATATTTTTTAATACAAATACTATATTTTTAATATATTTTAATATAAATAATAAACTTAAGTAGAACAAAAACCTCTTGGTTTGATTTATTATAGGTTAAACCTATTTTAGTTTAATTTTTAATATATTCAATTTGTTTCGGTTTAACTGAAATTTTTTATCAAAAAATCGAGATAAATTGAATTCACCAATTTTTCTTAAAAGAAACTGAATCAAATCAAATGTATATCCAAGCTAAACCAAATAAAAAAAAGGATTCATTTATAATTTTTATCTTGCAAGATGTTACGATAATACTAACATAAAAATATTGAGTTCATTTTATATAAATATTTTTCCCAAATTGATGTTGTGAGACTTACTGTGGTGGCCGATTCAGCTAGATCTTCTTGGGTTGAGGGGATCGACTAAGGTTATCTCAGTTCAGTTCCTACAAGGCAAACAATAGTAAAAAGGGAATTTAGTTAGGTGCCGAAAGTCCACTCCAATGTCTAAGTCAATGAGTCTATTTGGAAGAATAAAAAGAGTGAAGGTAAAGATGATGATAGTACTTGACAGTGACTCCTATATATAGAGATTATAGAAATCATTGTTTTCTGCTAGAGTGGGATTTCAAATCCTCTTTTGATTAGGATGGGCTTTGGATTGAGGAGTTGTATATAGGTTGAGCCGACATTAGCTTACGGGTTGTAAATCTATCTAGGGTTGAGATGGGCTTGCAGTTAGTTTCACTAAATTTGACTGATCATTTAATTGGGCCTAGCCCATATGCAATGGGGTAATATCATAAATGATAACTTTTTTAAAAAATAATAATCTAATTCTCATACAAATTTACTAAAATTATTAATTTAAGTTAAATTGTTTAAAGTTTTTTTGAAATAAAATTGTTTAAAGTTAAAATCTTGTTGTTAAATATTTGTACCTCTTTTATATATTTTATTATTTTTATATGTTCAAAATTAAATTAAAATTTATAATTTCTAGATTTTATAAATTTAAATTTCAAAATTACAATTATAATAAGAACTCTCCTCCCCCTGGGACTAGCGCCGTCAGGGGTTTCAACGTGGCGGGCTATTCTGGTGAATAGGAGCAGCGCCTTTTCTTGTTATTTTAGACCACGAGTAGCCATCTTCCCTTATTATGGACGTAGCCTTTAATTTTCGGTGGTTTTGATTTAGCTTGTAACATGGATCTAAAGAAGCCAGCCGCATCTATCAAAAGCTCACAATTATCGAAAGCAAGGACCATGATGTGTTGAAAATTGATTCGGAGGGATAAGCAGAAGCACAGAAGCGAGTTCCTTCTAGCTTGTAGAGTTCTGTCTCCAAGGATGGTTAATCGAGAGGGTTTTCGCACTGCCATTCCCAATATCTTGCGGATTACTCAAGGTGTGGAGGTAGAATTAGTGGCTGACAACACTTTGTATTTTCCTTTAAATCAATGATAGAACGCAACAGGATTCTATATAATGGTCCATGGTGCTTTGACAATTCTTTGTTGGTCTTTTCAGAGTTTTATGAGGACAAGCAAATTAGGGTATTGATGTTTGATACTGCATCATTTTGGGTTAAACTACACAATGTTCCCATTGGTTTTATGACAGTGTCCATAGCTGGAAAATTAGGCGAACATTTAGGGAAACTGGCGGAGGTGGATCAAAGTGATGGTGGTTGTTGTATACGTAAGCTTATGCGCGTTTGGGTAAGACTAAAAATTCAGTAGCCATTAAAATGATTTTAACGACTGCTAGATTTTTCCTTTCATTATGGTTTGATGGGCCATGTCCATCGTGACTGTGATAAGGATGATGTTTCTTCTTTGAAGCTTGAAAACTTTCGTTATGGTGTATGGATGAAAGCCTCTGCCTCATCTATGTATCAACAACGAAATCGCGAGCCAAAGTCGACTACAAATGAGAAAAATGATCAACAAGAATCGTCATCTACCAATTCAAAAAGGTTTGAACAATAGGGGAAGGGTGTAATAGGGAAGAATGCCATGCTAGTCATAGACCAGAGTAACTCGCTAGTTCAGTATGTAACAGAACATTTTGTGGAACAAGTTATTGTGGGTTCAGAAGCGAGGGTAGACACTCTAGAAGGTTCATAGTTGCACTCTGCAAATATTGCTATTAATGAGTAGTCAACGTTACTCTTGCACGAGCCTGTGATATCAGCTGAATTTCATGCGATGCATGATACAACAAATGTACTTGAGTTGCCTATTCACTAGTTGAGTGCACTTCCAAATGTCAATCGATGCGGAAGGAAAATGTCACGCCAAAGCCATGCAAAAAATAAGTGCAAAAAACAAGCTGCATGTAAATATGGTAAAAAAACTATAAAAGGGCAGCAGAAGTTGGGATTGAGTGAAGATGCCAGCATGATGGATCTGGTTTTGCTTTCCTCTATTACTGTTCTAAATGCCTTTAGTAAGCGAGTGTTGGCCCATGAACAAGACCATTTTGATACGATGACGGTCGAACCAAAATGGAAGAAGGCAAATGTCTTTACACCCATTGATATAAATATTATGGTGGAGGCTAAGATTTAGCCCCATCGGGAAATATGCGTTGTGTGGTCTGGAATGCTCGAGGGCTTGCTCACCATCGAGCATTCAGAGAATTGTCGCGTCTAGTTCATGAACAAGATCTCCGCCTTTTATTTATTTATGAGTCCAAATTTTCTAGGTTGCAATGTAATTCCTTTAAGTTTTATCTTAATTTTTTTTGGCAGTTTTGTAGCTGATAGCCAAGGTGTTAGTGGTGGTTTATTTATTTTATTTTTTTTATGGAAGTCCTCTCTTTCTGTTTTGATTAAATCATACTCAGTGGGCCATATTAATTGTATTATTTCTCATACGGATAAATCATGGCAATTCATGAGCATGCATGGTCATAGTTATGCTTCTTCTAGAGGTGCCACATGGGGTTTGATTAAAAGACTGAGCTCCCAGCCTGAATTCTTTTCATTATCGTGGTTGATGGGCAGTGACTTCAATGAAATCTTGGTTGATTCAGAGAAGTGTGGAGGAAGACCTCGCTCAATCTCTCAAATAGTAGATTTTGCTAACTGTTTATAGCAGTATAGGTTGCAAGACGTCCCTTATAATGATTTGAGGTTTACTTGGATCCATAAGCATGTTTCGGGTGAGATTATGAAGTGTAGACTGGATAGATTTATAGCATCAATAGAGTGGGTATGCTTTTTCCTTTTTTAATACTTCAAATCTGTCTTATTATGGTTCAAACCACAAGGTTGTCAGGTTAACTCTTGTTGCCAAAAATAATACAACTCGGCTTAGCAGAGGGAGATTGCATTGCAAGTTTTATTTTGAGGAGTCATGGAGGCAAGATGAGGAATGTAAAGAGGTTATTCGCGCATCAGTGTTCAGATTGTTTGGCTTCTTTTAACTCTATTTCAGAAAAGATTGGATATTGTGTTTAAAAATTTGCCTAATGAGATTGCTGAAGTTAGGGACTATATTGATAAGCTATAACAAGATGATTGTGCCTATAGTGATATTGCTAGTGTTAAGGTTCTTCAAGAAAGACTGGAAATTTTGCTAACCAAGGAGGAAATTATTGAAAAAGCCGGTCACGCTTGTTATAGCTTACATCAAGTAATTGAAATTCCAAGATGTTTCATCAATTTGCTTCAGGCTGGAAACAAAACAATGCCATTCGTGGTGTTCGAGATGAGGATTGAAATTGGGTTGAAATGAAGAAAAATGTCAAGTAGACTCTTTGGAGATAGTTTTCTACAATTTTCCAATCATCTTTGCCTACAATTTTCCAATCATCTTTGCCACCCAAGGAGGTGATTGACCAGGTACTTCAGTCGATTCAGCCAATGGTTTCTTCAGGTATGCATTATCTTCTTACTGCTTCTTTCACTCCTGAGAATGTTAGAAAAGCTCTTCTCTACATGTACCCAAATAAAGCTCCTGGTTTGGATGGTATGTATGCATACTTCTTTTAAAAATTTTGGCATATAGTGTGTAATGATGTTACGAGGGATTGTCCAAGGATCGCGCTATGATGTTACGAGGGATTGTCCAAGGATAAGTTCATAGTGATTGAAATTTAACTGTAATTTCTCTTATCCCAAAAATGAAGGATTCTCAAGTTGCTAAAGACTTTTGTCTAATTAGCCTTTACGATGTGATGTATAAGATTATGTCTCGCGCTATTACTAATCATTTTAGAAGTATTTTACATGTAGTGATAGACGAGTCTCAATATGCTTTTGTGCCAGGTCAATTAATTATAGAAAATGTGCTTTTGGCGTTTGAAAGTATTTATTGGCTGAGAAATCATCGACGAGGCCATAAGGGTTATCTCTCTCTAAAGCTCGATATGAGCAAAGCCTATGATCGTGTGGAATGGTGTTTTCTCAAAAGCATAATGACCAAGCTTGGTTTTCCCTCACTATGGATTGATTTGATTATAGGCTGTGTCAAGTTAGTTTCTTACTCTTTTTTAATTAATAGAGATGTGTGTGGAAGTGTAATTCCTTCCAGAGGACTTAGATAAGATGATCCAATATCACCTTATCTATTCCTAATATGTGTTCAAGGCCTTTCCTCCTTGTTACATGCAGCAATTGCCAGATGGTTGTTACATGGAGTTCGAATTATTAATTGGTGTTCAATCATTTCTCATATGTTTGTTTTATAGATGATAGTTTATTTTTTGTAAAGCTAATATCAATGAATGCAGGTTCCCAAAGCTTATTTTATCAAACTATGAGATGGCTTTTGGGCATGTTGTAAACTTTGAGACATTTGCACTCTTTTTTAGTCTTAGTACTCCTACTAAATACTTAAAGGCAATTAAGAACCTTTTTAGGGTTTCCTGTGATAGATGAGCATAAATTATACCTCGGTCTACTTTCCTTCTCCATGAGAAACAAAAGGGTGCAATTTGGATATCTAAGAGACAAAGTTGTGAAACAATTAAATGGTTGGAATGGTAAGAACTTTTCTATGGTTGGCAGAAAGTGCTTACTGAAATCAATTGTCCAATCGATTCTGACATATGCTATGACATGTTTTAAAATTCTTGAATTAATCACGAGTGCTATCGAACGGAGTTGTACAAATTTTTAGTGGGAAACTGATGATAGTAATAATAGATTCCATTGGACATCCTGGGACTTTATATGTCGACTAAAGAGATTAGGTAATATGGGTTTTAGAAAATTATAGATTTTTAATAAAGCCATGATTGGTAAGCAAATTTGGAGACTGTTAACAAGGCCAACTTCACTCATGGCTCATGTGCTTAAAGACAAGTACTATCCCTCAACTTCTTTCTTTGAAGCTATTTATGTTTTTAACCATCTTACATTCAGAGAAGTTTAATGTGGGCAAAGCCTATGTTTTGTAATGGTTCTGATGGAGAATTGGTGATAGTTGTTCCACGAGAATCTACTTAGACGCGGCCACTTCTTTATGAATATGGAATATCCTCCAGAGCTCAACTACCTTTGGATTCTACGATTAGTGCACTATTGCTGGTTATTGGCTCATGGAACCGAAATTTAATTTGTTAGAGCTTTTATTCGTATGAAGCTGAAGACATTTGTCAAATTCGACGCCCATGTTTTCTATTCTAAGATTTGCCTTGCTGACACGCCAGCAAAGATGGGCAATATACTGTTAAAAGTGCTTATATGATTGGACTTTAGATGGAGCTTCCTCAAAGCCCTACATTCAAGCATGGAGAGTTGGTAGGGATCTTTGTGGAGGTTGTGCATACCTCTAAAAATTAAAATCTTCCTATAGAGGCTTTACTCTAACCTGATTCCTACTGGTGTGAATTTGTTATATCGTCATGTGTCGGTGAATCTGATTTGTCCTAATTGTACCTTTAGCTTTGAATCATCTACTCATGCAATATTCTTCTATCCTATGGCTAAAAATCAATGAAAAAAACAGCCTTTTCTATCATCCATTGTGAGGATGTTTAGGTCTGGGTACTTTGGATATTCATATATTAGTTTATAAAGCTCTTAATGCTGCTGAACTTGAGGTTTTTAGAGTTATGTGTTGGATGGTATGGTCCACATGAAAAAATCCGTTAAATGAAAATAAGGTAATACAATCAAACAAGTGTTATGATAGAGCAGTGGTGTATTACAAAGAATTTGTTCAGGCTTAGGGGTTTTATGGCCAGTAAACTATCACTAGTATCCGCAGGTCGGTGTCTTGGATAGTTACTTAAGCTGGTGGGTTCAAACTTAATGTTGATGGCTCTTTTATTGTACAATTTGTATTGGCAGGAGTAAAAGTAGTGATTTGTAATAATTCTGGAATGCGTATGGTTGCTAGGGCTGCTTCTTTGTCTGAAGTATCCACTGTGCTGATGGCGGAGTTGTGTGCTATTCGCGAAGGTTTGATTTTTGCCATGGGCTGTAGTTTCGTAGCTTTAACGAGGAGTTTGATTCAAGTGAAGCTACAACATTGATTTTAAAGAGAAAAGTACTATATAAACCTGGGCTCATTATGGAGGACATTTTTGGGTTTATCTTCTTTATGTAATGTGACTGACATTTTTTCTATTCTTAGGTCGGCTAATCTTGTTGTTTATGGATTAGCCAAGTTTGGGTGTGGTAGTTTAGGTGAGTATACTTGGCTGGAGGATGAGAGCTCTATAACCTTCTGTTGTTTGATATTTCTTGATCATGTAATGGTGTGCTTGTATTGGTGCGTGCACCCTTTTTTTTCTTGGGAGAGTTTTTCCCATTAGATTTTATCTCCCAAAGATTTCTTAAGAGATACTCTATTCGTTTTGGCCCTTGAACGAAATTTGTATTACTTTTTCAGAAAAAATAGCAATTATGTTTTTACAATTCAAATATTAGAATTAGAATTGTAATTATAATTTCAAGTCAATTTTAATTATATTACTTTACGATATAAACATTAAAATGATAATTTCAGCTCAATTATAATTTTGATAAAATTAAAATTAAAATTATAATTTTGAATTCAAGCTATAATTCTATCATCTAAACATACTCTTAAAAGAAAAACAGAATTGGATTCCTTGCATCTTCGAGTGTGAAGATAAGAACAACTTGTTTAATGGGAAGCAATATTTTGATGAGGCAAATTCACAAACCGGAGCACAAGAGTTGTGCATGTTGGACAAATGTATATGGTCACAAGTTATCCAACACTACAGATTCTAAGGGACACTCTTTCCAATTTTATCGCCTTCACTGCCTTCCATATTTAATCTCTAATCTCACCGTTTCCTCTTCCCGATCAAGTTGGCACACTCATCAAGAGCCTTTTTTACTTTTAACAATTTTTTATTTTTAAAGGTCACTATTGTAACACTATTTAATTAAAAGACTTTTGACCCCCGAAAGTTTCTAATTTAACATGATTGTTATATTTTATTATATAATAAAGATTTTGGTAGTATTAATATATTAATTTTAATCTGAAAGTTAGTTTAGATTATTATTTATTATTTATTAAATAATTATATAATACAATAACATATTATTATTTTTCATTATATCATAAAAAATTATCATATTAAAAATTTTTAAATTAAAAATTAAAAAAATTAATTGACATATAAAAACTTATAAAGAGAAAATTAATAATATTTAAAAGTAAGAATTTTAATAAAAACTAATATTATATACAAAATTTTTGAATAAAAAACTCATTTATCAAATAATTGTGTATAATAAATTACATGTCATTATTTTATACTATGTTATAAAAAAAATTATCATATCAAAAAGTTTATAAATTAAAAATTGAAAAAATTATTATCATATAACCAAGTTTCTAAATATAAATTTAAAAAAAAAATTAAATAAGAAGCTATGATAATATAAAAAAAATCAAATAATAAATTAAAAAAGCCTAAGAGTAAAAATTATAAACATTTTTTAAACACAAAATTTAAAAAGTAAAAATTTTAAATCAAAAATTTAAATTTAAATTAATTTCATTGATTGTTAAAAATTTCGAATATATAAGAGCTACCAACAGTGTAATAGAATTTTAAAAATTATTTTGTTCAAGTTTATAAATTTTCTTTCAAAATTATACTACATAAAATTAAAAGTGTGAATTAATAGATAATTTTTTTATTATAATTATCTCAAACATGTATATTTAACTAGTAATGAAATCACGTGTTGTGTGATATGATTATAATAATAAATTTTAAAAAAAAATTTATTATTTATTTTTATTAAATAATTAGTTAATTAGTTGAATGATTAATCATAATTTTATAAAATCAAGTAAATGAAATAATAAAATAAAATAAAATTTATAATTATGTATGAAGATAATTATGATAAATATTAATTTATACTTTAAATTTTATATGTTACAATTTAAATGAAATAATTTTTGATAATCAATCAAATAAATAAAATTAAGTATCTATAATCAAAAATAAAATTAATAGACAATTACAAATTATATATACATATGTAAATTAGTTATAACAAAAAATTATTTATTAATTTATACCTTCAATATTGTACTCCATAATTGTAAGAGAAAAATTAACAAAATAATTTCTGACAATGAATTACAACACTAGTTTTGTATACTCAAAATTTTAAATGATCAATGAAATGAATGTAAATCTTGGTTTTTTTTTATTTAAAATTTTTATTTTTTAAGTTTTTCTAATTTCTTATTTAAGAAAGTATTTAAAATTTTTGCTTTTTAAATTTTTTATTTTAAATTCAAAAATATTTTTAATATAATGTTAGGCTTTGTTTGTTTTATGGAAAATAATTTATTATAGAAAAATATTTTTTGAAAATTTATTTTTTTTAGTAATATATTTTCTAGTGTTTAGAATACATTAAGCAAATATGAATTTTCTTTTTATAAGATTATTATTTATTGTTCAATATGAGAAAAAATACATTAAAAATGAAATTTTTTTATGGATCTCACCTATCATCAGTTACCATTGCCGACCAAGATAACCAATTTATGGGTATTGATAGTCAAGGATTATTAGTGATAATAAAAACTTGTGTTTATATGATTTATTTTTCATTTAAAAGAATTTAGTAAAATTCAAAAAATAACTTACTATTTTTAAAATGAAAAGTTATTTTACTGAAAAAGAATTTATTTTTCCTTTGACAGAAAGACATTTTTCGTTAGACAATTTTTTTAAATGCACCAAATATAAAAATATAAAAAATATTTTTTGTGAAATAAACGAAGCCTTAACTTCATGCTAATAATTTTTATTTTTTAGATATTTTAATTTTCTATTTAGATATTTTTTATATGATAAATAATTTTTAATTTTCTATTTAAAATATTTTTTGATACATCAATTTTTTGTGATATAAAATAAAACAACATGTGATTGTATTATATATAATTATTTGATAAATGATAAACATTAGTTTAAGATTGAAATTAATAATATATATTGATTTACAATTATATGTTATTATATTTTTTTATCATGTTATTTAATAAATTATTATGAATTATTTCATTTAAAATTAATAAATTTTTTAAAAAAGATTGTGTCATATAAATTCAAAATATGAACTAATTGATAATCTTTTGTCATAATTATCTCATATATAATTATAAATTTTAAAAAGTTTATCTTCTTATTTTATTTATTTGACAATAATTTTTTTATAAAATAATAATTAATTAAATAAATATTAAATTCATTTAAAATTTATTATTTTAATCAATGCACAGATTTATTATTAATTATTATATTTATGTGAACTATAAACTACAATTGAATAACATGACGACACATAGGCACATCACAATCTTATCAGCCCACCTCGTCCAGTGAAAAGCAATGCAAATTAGCTCCCCTCAGTGGACAGAGCGAGGCTAATTAGCATATTTTTGGTACACTATAATCAAATATAATTAAAAAAAATATTTAATTTAATAATTTAATTAAATTTATATTTAATTATATTATAATTAATTAATTACATTATATCAAATATAATAAATTGTGGATAAGTATAAACTCGTAGAACACATCTAGATATATCATTGAGATTTTTAGATCTCATACTCAAATCTCCCCTTGTCATTGTAACTATTAACCCAAAAAAAAAAAAATTCGTAAAAATTGAAGAAATAAATCATATTGATGTTATTTGATTAGTTTAATCTCTTTTTATTATAAGTTTAGATTCAATTTTAATTAATAATAAATTTAGTTTTTATAAAAAATTAAATAAACTGAATTTAGTGAAAAATAAATCAAATTATAAAATTCTGAATTAAAATAATTTAAGATATATAATTTTGATCAAATTAAATCGAATCAAACTAAAACTTCATAAATTTGATTTAATTAGATTTTTTAATATATAGTTTTAATTTATTAATTATGTTTATTTAATTTATTAAAAATTTAATTTGATTCAATTTTAAAAATATAAAATTTTTATTCATTTAATTTTAATAAAGTTCGTACTAAATAAATAGAATTGAGTAATTAATCATTCTTAATACAAACTGATCAAATTTAATTTATCAAAAATGTCCTTTTTTACATTCTTTTTTTCTTAGAATTATTTACTTGATGACAAGTACACAAATAAAAACATTATTTTTGAAAATTTCAAAGAAAATTATATCAACAAATGCTAACAACTAATACTATCATAATATTAATTTTAGTTGAATGAAATATTTCATAATATTTATTAAAATTATTTTTTTTAGGTTTAGTGCATTTTTATATATTATAATTGTTACCTGAATTATAATAATTATGATAAAATATTTAAAAATATAAGAAATGTATAAAAATATTTTGTTTGAAAATATATCAACATAACTAATAATAAGTTTTCTTTTATGAGACTCACAGTAACATAAATATGATATTTAGATATTTTAATAATATACAAAGGGTATAAAAATCAGCTTAGTAAAACAAACTAATAATGTCAATGTCAGAAATCTTTTTGAGAGCGTTAATATCATGACCCTATAAAAGAAAAGAGGAAATATAGTATATTATGGTATATCTAGGCTATTTAGAAGGATTTTCTAGCAATTAATTTCTTTTTGTTGTTTTATTGGATGATTTATGCATAATAAATGTAATTTTCTCTCCCTCAAACTTCCAACGAATTTGAATGTAGGCTACATTTGGATTAAGGAACTTTAAAATTTATAGATTTGACAAAATCAATAGGTTTAAAATTTATGAATAGTCAAATCAATTGATTTTAAAAATTTTATTATTTGATTTGAACATAAAATCCATGAATTATTAGGGATAATCTTGAAATAAAAAAAATATTATAACAGTCTACCATTTTATTAAAAATGATGATTTTGAATTTTCTCACCTCCTAAATAGGAAAGTGAAAGCACTCAAAATGAAAGATTTTAGAGAATGATGGATTTTACGACATCTTTGGATGATACAATGGGTAACGTGTCCCAAACTATTATTTAATATTGTACCTTTGCACAATGAACATTTAAGAATCAAGCAAAGATTTTAATTTTTAATTAGACCTCTAGATAACTTGTATCTAAGTAATCTAAATTATAAAAAATCAATGAGTGTTTAATATACAAATCTAAAAAGAACTAGTCAATTTTAAGTTCAGAATTAAACAAGTTTGCAAAGTTACTTAAACTTTCACTCAAATAATCTCACCTGTTGGTCTAGGATACTCAATCATATGATTAAAACCTCTTTTGATCTTGACAAAGTAGATTGATCATCACTAATGTTTCAAATAAGTGTTGTTTTTGCAGAATTGAATCATTCCCTCTAGAAGAAATAAAGAAGTTGATGAATTT
>CATIWR010044054.1:0-18121 GCA_949677035.1 Omphalea diandra
ATTTGTTTACTTAAAATTTTGCATTTTATGTTCATATTTTGATAATTTATAATTTTATTTGTATAAACTATATATTGAATATTATGTTCAAGAGATCTATCATCAGATTTATAATCTAATAAATTTCACTTGTTTTAGGGAAAAAAAATTGAAGTGTAGTTAGTTCATTTCTGCTTGCTAAAGTCAATGCCAATAAGAACTAAGATTGTAAATTCAGCTCCTAATCCTCTTCCTCTGCTTATGCTTCAAACCTTTCTGTTGGAAAAAAAAAAAAAACCTTTTGACCTTATGCCATCAAATCCAAACCCTTTCTATCCTAATCCTATCCTACTCCCAGAGAGAAAAAAAGATTTTAAAGGTAAACATAATTACCATGCTTTTTTAATATTTATTATTGATAATCTATTTATTAACTAGTTTCTTATGATTCTTCTCAAAAAAAAAAAAAAAAAAACTAGTATTTTATGAAACTTATAAAATGAAACTCTTACATATCCCTCACAAAAGGAAAAAAAAAAAAACTGTTTGGTTGGATTGTAATTTAGTTTGATATGAACTAAATTTTAAATTATTTTTTATTATAATATATTTTAAAATATATAACAAAATTTTAGTAAATTTTGTATATTTTAATATAAATAATGAATGTCAAATAAGTTTAAATCATTTTTCTTTGATTTAATATAAGTTTGATTTAAAGTAATTTTGATTTTATTTAGTTATATTAAATATTTTTCTAAAAATCAAATTGAATCAAACTCACACTCATTGATTTGTTAAAAAAATTTGAAATCAAACCGAATCTATATAAAAATTAAAACAAAAAATCAAATCTCAATTTGTTTGATTTAAAATCCTTAATACTCAGTCTTATTTTAAAGGATGAAATGTCATTTTTCAAGATCACAAACTAGTTGCTTCTTATCTAAAAGTCGACAATTCCATTAATTTTGTTCATGAAAATTAGGCATTACCAATAAAATGAACATTGTATCATTATTGTGTTAGTTTTTTTTTACCTTTTTTCAATTAAGAAAACCTAAGTTTAATTGATATTTTAACTAAATGTTAAGGTGAAATTGTTTAAAAATGAAAAATAGGGTTGGAATCTCATTAATATAAATTTCCTTTTCTAATACTAAAATAAAAACTAAGGTTTGTAAGATCCATATCGTTAAGTTTGATCTCAAAAGCTATTTTCATGCTATTCATGTTACTAATCATTAAAAATATACTATATCGTAATTTACAAGTGGATTAAAATTCAATCCAATAGTTAAAAAAAAATAAATCAATTTTCCCTTGTATATCTTATTATGAAAAATATAAAAGTTCAGCCTTATACGTTCTCCTTTAAACATTTTGAATGTATTGCTAAAACAAATCTATTGGTATTGTATGGGCAAAACATATCTTAAAGCTCTTCAAATTTATGTAATTATGTTATTATTTTTATAATTTTGTTTTTATAGCCTCTAAATTTCTATTTTATTTAATTTCTTAATTTTTATTCTATGATTACGAATTTTAATGATAATAAATATGAAATTGATGGGAAATTTATTAATAGCAATTTAAAGTCTGAAAGAAATTATATAATTTTTTTTGTAATTAAAATCACTAAAACAAGAAATTAGAAATAAAATTAATTTTGACTCTAAAATTTTCTTAATTAAATAGTGTTAGAATTTGTCATTTGCAAATTTATTATAATAAAAGAATTTATAAACTCAGTGTGTATGAATCAAAATGCAATGTGTTTTTGCATATTGTATGCATGTTATCATGCTTCGTTATAATCTAATATAACATGTAATTATCGTATGAGAGTCCAATTATCTATTTTCACAGACATTAAAAGAATAATGGAATCTATTTTCACAGACATGGCATTTGGGTAGTACATAATGGCACTTTTTCGATTCATGAATATCCAATGAGGGACCAACTGGGAGGCAGGTCCCTCTTGCCTTCACTCTTCTCTTTTGCCTTATGTTTGTTTGGTAAATTGTTTAAAGAGAGAAGAAAATAAAAAGAAAAAATAAATTTTATTTATTATTTATTATTTCTATTTATATTTGAATAAAAAAGAAATGATTTATTTCCATCTATTTTTCTTTCACATGTTTGGATAAAGAAGAAAGAAAGAAAAATAAATTTATTTTTCCTCCTTCAATTGAAATATCAAGAATAAAAAAATAAATTCACTATAATTTCATTCAATCATTATATTTTTCTGCATTTTGTTTCATTCTCTAATAATGAAAAATTTATAGTTCTCTTTTATTTTCTTTCTTTATTTTTCTTCTTTCCTTATTTTACCATTTTCCAAACAATGGATTACTATCTCTTTGACACTTATTTTTTGAATAAAAATAATTTAAATATTATAGGAAAAGATTATTTAAAATTATTATTTTTACAAGAAATATTATATATAATAAAGTCCACTATCCGATGTTATAATGAGAGACCAAAGCTAAAATTTAAACTCCCCCTCCCAAAAAAAAAAAAATCATAGAACAAGATAAAGCCAGGGGCCCCCAGCAAAGGAAACGATAAGCAGGTTTGCCCTCACGAAGGGCCAAGATTGATCTATTTGGGCAGCAGGCTTTTGGCTATCATCACCCACATGTCTATGCATGTGATTTTGGACCCCTCTGCTCCGCTTCTTCAGGGAATACTTTATTTCAATGCATGTGTCTCAATTGAAAAGCCGAAAAGCTGGTGCCCGATTAATCAAAATACTAAAGGGGATTTCATCTCTTTACCTATAAATTAGTTAAAATAGACCTTAGCTTCAGTGCAATCTATGAATATAAATTAATATAATCATTTTGGATTTCTTAGACCTAAGATGGCATCTTTTAACGTGGCGATCTAAACTTTTCTCGTCACAAAATAGTACATGTCCGCAAGTACCTCTGATAATAACACAGAAGGGGAAAAAAAATAACTCATTTTCTTTTACGTTTCCAATGATTCCTTTTTCTCCTTTTGCGTCCTTTTGGAGGAGACCTTATGAACTCCACAGAGGCAAGGCTTCAGACAATTATTGCTCTTTTAAATTCGCCAATTAAATAATTATGGAAAATTTAATTATATTTAAACATAAAAAATAAACTTATATTTAAAATTTTCAATATTTTTATTTGGTATACTTCAACATGCAGAAAAACATAATTCAAACATTAATAAAATTTTCGTAACTATTTATACATATAACATTATTAGTAAATAAATAAATTTAAACAATAATTTTTTTTTTAAAAAAAATGAGATATTCTAATTTTTTTAAAATTTTATTCTCATTTTATTTGTACCAAAAATGTTGTTAGTGTTTTTATTGCGAAACTATTTCCCAATCTAAAAATAAAACCAATTTAGAAAAACTAATGGGTCTTCCAATGGGTGACTTCCCAAGCTAAGAGCTTAAATGATCGCGTGCTGTTTTGAGGATCAAACTCATTCTATATCATTGTTCTCTTGATTATTTAGTTATAGAAGTTTCTGTTGTTCGGTCATTTGGGGACTCTACTTCAGAAGTTTCAAGCATTCACTCAAAGTTACCACCCCACAACTTGGTCCTTTTTCGGGTTTAAAATATGAGTAATCTCAATTAAAAAGACAGTTTTAGGTGCAAAAACAAAACTAATTTTCTAAACCTCAAGGACCCAAAGTATTCAAACCAAACTGAGCCAATTTTATCAAAGGATCAAACCAAACCAAATATACTCAATTTGGTCGATTTTTCGGTCTGATCTGGTTTTTGCTTACCCCTATAGTCAACTGAACTTGGACTATTAGATTTTATTCCAGGATTACCAATGCTGATAAAAATTTTTGCTACCGAACATTGACTCCATAATGATATCAAAGGTGGCGAATCTACTACGGAAGGGTGAAACAAAATGAAAAAGCTCCATCAGAAGCATAAGAATAATACTCCAAAATGATATCAACGAAGGTGAATCTACTACAGAATGGGTGAAACAAAGGGAAAAAGCTTACATTAAATGGATAAGAATAATCGTTCATTCAATGCATACAAAAATCGTGATAAATATATTAAAGTACCCATGTAACAAGTTAATTTTTCTGTCTTTCCCAGAACTTGTCTCATACAGGGCTGAAGTGCGGTTGTGGTGAATGCAGGAAGGGTTCCTTTCCCCAAATCAACTAATTGCTCCCGGCAGAGGAAGAAATCAAAACTTCAGAACTAGAGGAAACCTCCAAAAGCAATTGAGAGATCAACTTACCATAACAAAACTTGACAAATTTTTAGCACCAACGTCAGAAGCAGCAAGATGGCAGTTAACTTGATTGTTGATGTACCTCAATGAGAACTTCAGGATTCACCGACCAAAGAATGCAACTGCTCTCTAAAATTAGAAATTTTATCAGCATCAACAGCCATGACCAACCCCATTAACCTGTAATTTCTTAGCTGCAATAATAATCAAAACCAAAACGATCAGCGTCCTACTGGCAAGTTGACAGTCATGAATAGAGGTCAAAGCAAAGCCATTGCAAACCATCACTCCATGCTTGTCTAAATCAAGCACCATGGACTAAAACAAAACATTATGACTGCAACAAGAATATGGGAAAGGTGCATCTCTAGAGCCATGGATGCTTTCAGTCCACAGAGCTAAGGCAAAAAATATGTCAAACTTTTGCTGCATAACTTTATAAAAGTAGAGTATGTTCACCAGTGTGGTGCAGTACCAAATGCATAAGTTTAACACATACAAAAATATCTACAAGAAGAAATCTCATCAATCACAACAATAGTGTCATCTGATCTCTGAAATTCGCCTAGGAATTAGCTAGAAATAATATAACATCATTAGGATAACAGCAATATTACTTGCCTCGTGAGTTGTTACATGCTCCAAATGCAAAGGAAAACAGAAGGACCACAAGCAGAGCTGAAATGTATTTGGAAAACAATCAGTGAATGAAAAAGTAGAAAAAGCAGAACTATAAGTTACATAGATGACATTAAACAATCTTAACCTTGTGAAAAATTTCATCTTCAGGCTTAATATATATTATCAATTCCTCATTATTAGTGCTTTGCTTCTTTTTGTGGTCCGCATTCTTGTGCTGTAGTTTCAAATCCAACCAGAGATAAAAAGGGACCATTAATTTCAATGATAAATCCTAAAAGAACAAAAACAATTACCAGCAGGAAGATTCTAGAATAGGTATACCTTGTAGATCTTAGTAACTAGCAAATAGGACTTGAAGCAGAAAGCCTTCCTAAGCTCCTCTGTCAGCTTCAACAACCATGAAGCATGAAAAATGGTAAGCACATGGATTTAAATCCTGCAAGGTGAAGAAAGAGATATACTTATTATGCTCACCCATTCCATACAACATTCTCATCTAACCTCATCTTCCGTAGCCCATAAGACTTCATCAAAGAGGGCATCATAAAGAGGTGGCAAGAGTTGTGGAGGAAGATTGACAACACGCTGAGAGACCAGAAGACCTACATTGTGCGCATGGTCTGCCAAAAGTAATCTCAACTTATCTATCAAATTCCTGTCCTGACATATCTTGAGGAGGAACTCCTTGATCTCCATGATACATCGATGATCCTGGTAAGAACCAACCCACAATTAATCAGCCATCACAAATGAAATGTCTGTCATATATCTGAAGAACTGTTCAGTATAACCACCAGATACAAGTTGATTAAAAATCACAAGTCACATTGCAGATACATGAGGCTCGTTCAGAAAACACTATGCTTCAAGAAGGGACATAGCCAGGTTTTGGCCAGAGAAGGGGTTCAGTATGGGATCTTTTACAGATAGGTTGCTCTAGATACAAAATGTGCTTAGAAAAGGTTGTTTTTTATCAATTAATCCACTAAATGGTCAAATTTTGATTAATTTAAAGAGCAAACTGGCAATACCATGAACGTAAAGGACTCTGTTGGCAAATATATAAAGTGTCCTTGAGAAAGTAAAGGAATTGAAAAATGATATTATCGATTACTTGCCTTATATCTGCCCAAGTTGAGAGCAGTAATAACAGAAAACAGTCCATCTTCATCATCCTCTATTTTAACAACAGTCCCCACTGTGGTCTGTCCCAAAATCAGGTCTACAAAACCACTCAAATCCCACTTCTTATTATCAAGATAAGTCCCCAGCAATATCTTCAATCCATGAAAGTCATCCGGTATAGGATCAAAGAAAGCAAAATCCGCTTGAACAGTTCCCTTCAAAAGACGACAAACACATCGAAGTCCACAAAATTGCATATTAAACTGACACAAAAAGAACAACTACAAATTGCTTACTTCAAATTCTTCGTCCTCAGAAGACTCAGACTTAACAAATCCATCACCTGGGCACAACGATAATCAATAAGAAAAAGCCGAAACGACCAAAAAAAGCAGAGAATAATAATCAAATCTTGAAGCATGCAAATAATAACAATAACAATACCTGGTGCACGAGGGGGAGATCTCTGCAGCTTCAGGTCAAGCTTTTGACGCTTGATCATGTAAGCTGAGGCAAGATGAGCAACAGAACGCGAAAATGAAGAGAAGGTCAGCGGCCGAACAATTGCTGTTCGGTCAGGCCTTTTTCTTCCCCGTGGCATTGTTACACTGCGGCAATTAAAACTAAAATGGGAACATTCAAGTTGGCAGTAAAAACATAATCTATACACCACACCACATGCTAGATCAATTCAATCACTGCCTAGTAGCTTTGCATAGTACAAATCAAAAGAACAAAAGAATCGACATGAAAACGTACCGGAAGACGGGAAATGTGAACGGTGGTGATGAACGGGAAGGTACGGGTAATTAAATTAGGGTTTATCAGAGGTTCTGTCGTCCATCCCTACCCCCAACCCAAAGTTTCCAGTGGCTTGTTCATTTATAAACGAGCTTAATAAAATTGAAATTTTTTTTTTATTGGAATTAAATTATAAATAAAATTATTAATAATTATTTTAAAAAATAAGATTTTTATTTTAAAAAATTAATATATTTGTTAATATTTACATAAAATTAAATATTACATTATAAATGTAAATTACAATATGAAATATATATTACTTACCATATATTTTTAATTGATACATTTTAAAAAAATATTTTTATACATATTATAAATAAAAATATATAATACATTTATTATTAAGTTAGCTCGCAAACTTATGAGTTGAGTACTCATAAACTTGATAAACTTGAAATTAACTCGTTAAATTAACAAGTCGAACTTAAGTTTGATTTTAAAGCTCATTTAATAAACGAGTCGAGTTTGAATATGTTTTTATCGAGTCGAGCATCGAGCAGACTTAGTTCATTTACGCCTCTATCAATGTATATATAACTTAGTTAAAAATCAATATATATGCATTTTAATACTAATGTATGTGTGAGTTTAACGTACATAAAAATCTAATTTCAGTCAATATGTTAAAATATCAATTTTAGTATATTTACATTTCAAATTCAATTTAATAGATTTCATTTTTTAGTGTATATGGTGTTGAATATCTTATTAAAAAAATTCAGTGCAATTTCAATGTATATATAATTCAAGATAAATATAAAAATAAGAAAAGAAAAAGAAAAAAATAGATTTGAAATGTAAAAAATTAAAAAAGAGAAAGCAAAAAAAAACGCGTACCAATTGATGTATTGTTGAAAATGTTTTATTTTTCTTTTATAAAAAATAACAAAAGACATTGAAATGAAATAGTGTGTATGCATCAGGTTCATGAAGCAAACTGAACCTAAGTTCATAATATAACAATCCTCAAGATACTTTACAGTTTGGTTAGGAAACTGGGCCATAGAATAAGTAAAATTTTTAAAGTATAATAAAATAAATTTTGATAAAGGAAAGTTAATAAGTTAACGCTATCTATTCACAAAGAAGATAAGATAAAGTATATATACTCTACTTTATTTGTTTAAAAGGTAGTTTAATGAAGATTTCATATTAAAATTACTAAATATCTTCTGGACATAAGTTTTTTAGGTTAAGATGACTAAATAAAAATTATAAAATAAAATAAAGATAAAAAACTAAAATAGTTAAAATAAAATAAAATAATTTTATCTCTTCAATCACCAAATTAATGGGTTGAGGAAAAAAGATTTTTGAAAGTTTTAAACTTTTTGAACACCTTACTTCATGCAAATTAGCTTTTCAAATAAGGTGTTAAAAAACTCTATTAATCCTTCAAAATCCAATTTAAAGTGATAAAAAGGTATATAATGAAATATGAATTGAGATTAATTTATTTTATTCTATTTAAAAGTTTAAAAAACAAGAAGTTAATAAATGTATTCTAAGATTTCACGTTTTTATTGCGTGGACTTTGCGTTACTTTTTTAAGTGAGATTTCTAATTTACATTATTAAATAAAAAATTATAAAACAATGTTAAATTTAGTTGATATGGCATCAATGTATGCATGCTTTTGTGCACTCACCATTGTTGACGGTAATTTCTTTTTTGGTTTATAAAATTAATCAAATTAAAATTTTTTATCATTAGATAAATATAAGTGATCATATTTATAAATTTAAATTAATCATTCAAATTAAATTGTAGAGATTCTTTTTATAAAGATAAAATTTAAATTTTTCAAAATATAAATTAATTTTGAATACAATTGTCCAGATTTTTTAAACATGAACGATGATGTTAGTTCCAACACACAGAATCTCCAACTGATTTTATTTTAACAGACACAAATTAAAAAAATATATATATCTTTTTCTTTGAAGATTAGCCATCAAACGAAACAAGATTAGTTTCAAATTCAAAGCCAAGAATTATCTTCACTCTCATTGTATAGTCAATATTTTTTCATAAACTTTTCTCTGTTCTCCATCATGTCATAGACTTTCAAAACTATTTAAATTCCATCTTCAAGCATATATATACAGAGAGAGAGAGAGAGAGAGAGAGAGAGAGAGAGAGAGAGAGCCTTTTCGAGACATGTGGTATTCTCTTAAAAAAATTATTTGACGCTTTTTTAAAAGAACTTATCACATAATATTTATTAAAAAATATGCATATATTAAATATTTTTATATTTCCTATAATATTCATTAAATTTATTTAATATTATTATATATTATAAAAAATAAATGAGACTTTAATTATTTAATAATTTATTAATTATTCATAATTATAATAAATTAAAATAATAATAAATGTATTGAAGTAAATTTATGAGATATATATATAATTTTTTTAAAAAAATTGTAGTAAATTAATTTGTGAATATATATAGATTGATTGTTTTCTTCATTTAAACATTATAGAATATAATCATTATGTAATAATAATTCATTAATACTCAATGTGAAAATAAAATATATTAATTCTTTATTCATTTTAAAATTTAATAATATTTATAACATACACCTATTCTATATAAAACTTAAATGTTTTAAAGAGAACCATGGTTACATATCATATCTCTTTTATACTTTATGAATTGTAATTTTTTTTTTACACTCATTGTCCAACATTATAAAGTTTTTGACTTTGATTTTCAGTTTCTTAATGTATGTCCTTTGGCTCAAAAAAAAAAAAAACATAATAGAGTTTTTATCTATTATGATTATTTTGTCTTTCATATTGACAATGAATCATAAATATTTTTTTTCAAAAAGTCTTGTTACAAAATATAAATAATATTCACATGTAGAGAATCTAAATTCAGATAAAAATAATTGAAGAATAAAAATGAAGATATTACGATTATGAGACATCAAATTTACAAATTAAAGTTTCAATAACATTGAGATAGTTCTTATTGATGATGAAGTTATATATCTATATTTTTTACTATGCAAATTTAAAATTAATTTTAGGATTTTTATTTATTTTTATTTTTTGTATTAGTTTTTTAGAAATTTTAATATAGGCAAATTATATTTATTTCATTTTAAAAAATATAATACTTTAATTTTTAAGAATTCTTAAAAATTATATCCTCACATGTGATATAAATTAATATTTTTTAATGTTTTTTCTAATATAAGTTCTTAAAAAATTTAAGAAATAATAATAAATATTTTTAATTCCATTTATTAAAAATAATTTACGATTAAGAAATCATAGCAATTAAATAATTAACTATATATATAGCACAATAAAAATATTATTTTTATACATTAAATTTATCAATTTATAATATGTACATTTAATTTATATAATGATTGTAATTAAATCATTTTTTAACTTATTTTTATTGCTAAATAATAAAATAAATATATTTAAATTAAAAATATAAACATAATATTTAAAATATTATATAAAACCATGTAAATCGCAAGCATTAGCACTAATTTTTTTTCCTGCACATTAATTAAATTCACATTAGCACTTATTTGAGGTGTATAGACTCCTGCCATCGTCAACTTCGCGATCGTGATGCCTGAAAACCAGGCTCTCGAAAACTTGAGCCTGATTTTTAGCAGGGATTAAGCAACTTGATTGGTTTTTTACTAAAAACAGTTAAATCGAGTTTTATATGTTATAAATCGAATTAAATTGAAATTTTAAATAAATTAAATAAATCAAATCAATTAAGTCATATTTTATATACATATAAACTATATCAAATTGAATTTATAAAATTTTAATTTTTTTAATTTAATTAAATTTATATATTTTAAATTATAATTCGATTTAAATTAATTTAATTTATTTAATTTTTATATAAAAAATTAAATTAAAAATTAAATTTTTTAAAATAAAAATCGAGCTGAATTAAATAGATTCGACGAGTCTTTTTCGCTGGATCCATACTTTTGCTCCCTCAGTTTTTGATATCTTCAATAACGTCAGGCGCGACGTCACCACTGCCATCAATAGTAACTTTGCGCTTCTTGAAGCGCACTGCATCGATGGTGACCTATGGTTTATGAGTAATTATAGAGTACGAAACAAAATCTGCAAATTAGCAGCTGGATGAATAAGAAATATGATAAAGATAAGCTAGGATGTTGATGGTGTGGTGGAATTTATGTGGTTTTTGCAGTAGAGAAAATGTGGATATTGAATCTAGCTTAATTTTGATATTTATACTTTTGGACTTTTATCCTATGTTTGGAAAATTATTTAGGGAGAAAAGAAAATAAATATTGAAAATAATTTTTTTCATTTATTTTCTCATTTCGTAATTGGATAAAAAATAATAAAAATAATTTATTTTTTCTCCTTCAATATAGAAGTATTAAAGGCAAAAATTCAAATTTATCATCATTCCCTTTAATCATCATATATTCTCTCTATTTTGAAAAGAAAATAAAAATAAAAAAATAAAAGTTATTTTCCTTTATTTTTTATTTTTCTTTCATTTCAAAACAATAAAAAATTATAGTCCTTTTTTATTTTTTATCTGTATTTTATTCCATTTCAAACAAAGGATGGAATAAATGACATGTTTGATTATGTCAAAAAATAAAAATATATTTTAAAATAATTATTTTAGAATTTTACTATTCAACGCATAAAAAATAAAATTTATATATTAATAAAATTTTTATAATTAGTTTATGTATAATAATCTTATTGATGGAGTAGAAACTGGATTGCAAGGAAAATATTGTGTCCAAAGATCCAAAATATCTCTTAGTAAAAAATTTTAAATAACTTTCAAAAATTTTTGGTGATTTTTTCGACAATCCATAAATTGAAAAATCAATTTGATTCATTTTATATTTTTATCCTTGCAAAAGTGTATAACAATGTTAAATTCTATTTACTTTTAGAGAGGTATGCAAATAAAATGTAATTTGGGTAGAAATTTTTTATTATGGAAGAGTGAAAGATAAAAAGAAAAAAAAAATTGACTGTTTCGAGCCGACTTTCAAATCTCCCTTCTGAATAAGAAGAGTCTATCAGTGGGTCTTTTGGGATACAGATAAAACAAAAGGATTTTCACTTGTGTAGGAGACTACACCTTCATAGGATAACTTTCTTTTTTTTAAAAAAAAAAAAAAACTATTAGACTAATTGACTTAATAGTGAAGATAAGTCTGATCTAAACAAATATGATTAATTTTTACAAAATTTAAAAATTAATGGAAAATCTAAGCAAAGTTCATAATCTTTCAAGATTGACTTTATTGGCAAATATTCACAATAAAGTGAATTAAGTCATTAAGTATTTTCATCCAAAAGAGTAATTAGTGATTCACTAAAAGAAAGAAAGATGATAGCAAATGAAATAGGAAAATTGATGAATTTAACGAAAAAAAGTTTTTAAGAAGTTAATAACTTTAAAAAGCCAATCACCGAAAAAAAAACTGAAATTATGAAAAACTAAAATAATAAATTATGAACAAATAAATGATTCTTTATACTGAATTGAAAAAAAAAAAAGAAAAAAGAAAAAAAGAAGCCAATGGAAATAATAGTCTTGAAGGTCTTTAAGATTGGTGCATGAAAGCTCTATGCACATAGATGAAAGAACCTTTGATGAGTGTTTTGCCACAAAAAGGATAATGTCCAAATCAAAACTATTCTCACGAAGCTAGAAAAAGGTTCATATTTAGAAATAAATTTTTGAGACAATTATCAGTTTGATAATTTTTCTCAATTTTGATTGTAAAAAAAAAGTGTTGAGAAAATATATAAATGAATCATTATGATTATGTTTCCAATCAAATATGGTGAATTTAACACTCTTGAAAGCGCCTATAAATTATAAAAAACTACCATGATTAGCAATGCTCAAAAGGTTTAGCATAGACCAGTAGCCGATATATCCATAAGAAAATAAATTGTTAAAGAAGTAACAACATATGAAGGATAAGCTATAGCAGTGTATACTAAACAAAAAGTTTTATGATTTTTCAATTTCAATAGATTATTTAGAAAATAACAAATTTTTATGGCCTCAAATAAAATTGTAGATATGTTATATATGTTATTTTGATAACTCCGCTTATGGATATTATTATAATATAAATATAATTACTCAAAATGATATATTAGAATTGTTTTAGTACTAAGCTACTAGGAATTTTGGCTAGAAGTAGCAATTTGACATTTTCTCGAGGAAAAATAAAATGATTGATGGTTTAGAAGAAATGATATTGGAGACTAAGCATGCCATGATAAAGACATACACTGAACTTCATGTAAAAGCAATATGCAAAAAATATCTTATTTAGGATACATTTGAGATAGTTGAAAAATGCAACTAATAGCATTTACTTATAATTGTTAGTTGATAGCAGATTGATATCAGTTATTTTGAAAAAGTTGAAAATAAGATATTCCTCTGAAGAAAAATTGAAGAATATAAAAAGAGAAGGATATCAAAAAGAGACAAAGGAAAAAAAGATATCTACTAAACATACTAGATTCCTTAGAAGAAAAAACAAAGATATGATAGATGCTTTCAAGAAAAATATGATAAAAGGTCTAAATATTCCTAAAAGTAAACCTTTTAAGTAGTTATTCTTACTATTGGATTTAGTATTAACAGACTACAAGACTCCATAAGGTTAGGCAAAAAGGAAATTTTTTTTTTTTTTTTTTTTAATATGAGAGTCTAGTGTATAAACCTATAGAGAAGAAGGATAAATTTTTAACATAAACTTTAAAATAGATTCAACTTATAAAATTATTTTTGAAAGAAAAACTGATATAGACAAATCTAATTTATGAACAACTCAACTATGAATCATATTAAAACTACTATAAATGAGGAGCTAATCTTTTAGACAATACTCTGGTGCACAAAGAGTCATTCTAATGTGAGGATCATGTGGGAGCTACCTATAATAAAAATTGTCAAAAATAAACATCAACGGCATTTATAGTAGATCAAATTTTAATCTTAGATCAGTCATAAATGTCTCGTATATTGGGTGAATGGCTCACGTTTTCAGTATAAAATTAGAAATATTAGACGTACCTAACCTACAAAAAATCATAGAGATAGTCTACAAGGTAACAGGGTTATTATATAAATATATTCTTGTGGGTTTTGTCTAAAAAGGACTAATCTTTGATAAAGTTCAATTTTTTGTGCATGAAAATTGAATTTTTAAAAGTTAATAGATAAGAATAAAATAAAGACGAAAAATGATTTGTGTTTAAAAGTAACAGTTTGTTTTGTCATTGGATTACTTCTCAAGAAGGAATTTGTAGCATTACTCAAAATCTTTTATTGAAAAATGAAAATAACATCTCAGAACGTTAGCTTTTCATTATTTATAAA
The DNA here is from genome assembly GCA_949677035.1 of Omphalea diandra. NCBI lineage: Eukaryota > Viridiplantae > Streptophyta > Magnoliopsida > Malpighiales > Euphorbiaceae > Omphalea > Omphalea diandra. The sequence goes on from CATIWR010044054.1 coordinate 14,236, forward strand.
AATGTTAAATTTCAAAGTCAACATTTGCTAATCTTCTTTCAAGTATATTTATAGTATATTATCTTTTAAGTCACGTAATTATTAATATTTGAAGCTATTAGGATTCTACCATCAAACATACCCTTAATTATAATAAACACAAAAGAAAAAAAAAATTGTTGATTGATAATCGTATGCCCAAATCAGATCTTGAGAATTATTGAAGATCCAACAAGCCTATATTAATTTGCACAATAATTTGATAAACCAGTTTAGTTGTAAACTAAACCAATAGGGGTGTGTAAAATCCACACTGTCTGCCCAAAGGTGATTTTTAATTAATCATTTTATTTTATAAATTCATTAACATATTATATTATTTGGATAAATTATTATGACTAATTTCAAAATTTATTGATATAATACATTGTATTTTAATGACAAAAAAAAAAAAAGAAAAACAGCGAATATAGAGTATATATCCAGATTAGATACGTAAAATAAAATTTACATATGAAAAATTGTCCTTTCATCACATGGAAAATGTGTAACAGTACTGAGTTTTGTAGTTATTGGATTAAAAAATTCACATACAAAATATATTATTCTGCATAAAATCATGATTTTTTTAAAAGATTTTACTTAATACATTTATTTTTAACAATAATGAATTATTGATTATTTATAATTCTATTTCTTTTAAATATTTATACATATAATAAAATATACATATAAAATAACTCAAAAAATTTTAGCGGTATATTCTCTCACTTTTTTTTTAAAACTCTTTTTATTTGTTCATCTTTTAGGCTAGTTGGCTAAATCGCCAATAATAGCTTATAATTTTATTATTTTCGTTAGTATATTATCTATTTTATATCAATAATATAAATTTATATTTAGTTTTACAGATTTTATAATTTTTTGTTTTTTTGAAACATTCAGGTTATTGTTATTTTTTTATGAAATTGATTTATAATATTACTAAAGAGATTCATCAATTTTTTGTAGTAATTTAACTGGACTCGTTTGAAGACAAAAATATTAAATCATGGCTTCGTATAACTCTTCAGTGGAGTGTGTTTTTCGTTGTTATGCAAAATTTAATGTTTTGTTAATATAGTTGTATTTTTATAAAAAAAAAATATCATTATTTTTTTTGGATTATATTAAATATATTCAGTGTCAATATAATATACTATAAATTATAAACTTTAATTTTTTCATATATTAATATTTTTGAATTTAATAAACGAGAATCATTCTCTTTTATCTAAAAAAAATATGTAAAAAACATGTATGACAATTATCAGTTCCGGTTCCACAATTGCTGCTAATTACTCAATCATTTTCAAGGTTTTAATTGACTATTGTAATTACACAAAGTCCTTATATCTCTTTTTCCAGTTTTGCTCATATATATATATATATATATATTGAGAAAATATGTTTTGATTTTAGTCAATATTGTTTTTTTATTGTTTATAGAAGAAGAATTTAGTTAATGTCAATTATTAAAATTAGATTACTTAATAAATCGATCAATTTATTGATTTTTAATTTGACTTATTAAATTAGTTTGATTCAATAATTTAAAATAATATAAAAGATATTATAATTTTAAAACAAATATATTTATAAAATAAAAATATATTTATAATATCTAAAAATAAAAAAATAAATTTAAAAAATAATCTAAATATAATAAAATCAATTAATAATTTTTAATTTTAAAGATTTAATCAGTAGATGAGATATGATTTTCAAAACTTTGCCATTATATGAGAGATTTATGTTATATTTTGAAATGCATGTAAATTATATTAAAGGAATCTCATGTTCGGCAGTGCATATATTAAATTTGCATATCATTTATAAATGATTTCAATCTTAATCAAGTCACGTCTGGTAATTTTAAGATATTTAGACTTTTATGTAACAGTGGACCCATGATTGATTTTTTTTTTTTGGTGAATTCCATGATTGAATTCTGCAAGACATCAAAATTTAAAAAATTGGGCTTTGAATCTTAGTAGATAAAGTTGTTGATAGTTTTTCAGTTAATAGTTAAAAAGTCTAATATACTGTTTTTATTAAAATTCGAAGAAGATACCATCGATTAAAGTATTCTACCTAAAATTAATCTTTCTTTCATATAAAGTAATTCAAATAATAATAATTTATATATAATATTGTTATGTAATTTAATAATTTAAGATGTTTTTAGAAAAAATGACTTCATTTTTTTAAAATTATTTTTTAGATTTTGACAAATTTATCTAAATGAAAAATAGATTATATACATATAAATATATTTATTATCATAAATAATTCTTGACTATAAAAGTTTACCATCGATCACTCCCTATAAATAGTAGTAGATGAAACTCATAAAAATATTTATTTTTAATATATATTTTTTTTATAATAAATAATACATAATATAAATATAAAATACTTATACTATAAAGTATATTATAATTTTCTAATTAAAATTTTTATAATATATACTAAATACCAAAAAACATGTTTCTCAAAAATAAAATTTAAAAACATTTTTTATAAATAAAATATTTTTTGTAAAATAAACGTGAAGTTAAAGTGAATTTTTATTCATACCGAAAACATGCCAAACATGAATTTGTTAACAAAATCTTCAAAAATCTTGTTTGATCTTTGTAGAATTTTATGTATAATAAACAAGTTTGTGAGAATTTTTAGCGAGTGTCGTTTAATTTATCAATTCATCTATTATTGATCCACCTCCCGAGCTTTGCCTTTCATCTACTCTTCCTAACTCCTTTTATTTCATGCCATTTACTTCGCAGCTAATTCAATCTTTTAATGCAACTCATGGGATCATAGAACTAAGCTCACAATCTCAAATGTTATGTCATCCAACACATTAAACATAAGTTATATGATAAAATTAAAATTTTTATGTTATCATTATCTGAACTCATGCTGAGAAAACGTAAATCAATGGTAATCCCGTAATTCCTCACTCTAAACGAGGTCAAAATTGAATCAAGCCAAAAAACGTACTATCTCCTTTCTCTAGATTTTGTTTTTTCCTCCACTCTCCCCGTTCTTCCTTCCTTTTCTTTCCTTCAAATTCATAGACAAACAAAATCTCAAAAAATGGAGTCCTTCGAGTCAAACGTTAACAATAACGAAGAGCACCAAATCATCGATAGCAGCGCTGATCACGGGTGGCAAAAGGTTACATACGCCAAGCGCCAGCGCAAGCAGAAGCTGTCCACCGACTCTTCCGCTTCCTCCGCTACTAACGCCATTAAAGTCAACGGAACCGTCACTGCGAGCGAAAAATCCAATGTTTTCCGTTCCTTAGAGCAGCAATCCGAGGAGCGCCGCCGACGGATCGCGGAGTCTCAGCGAGCCTCGGCAAATGCTGCAGCCGTTGACACTTCAGCGGTGAGATCGAAGCACCGATCTGACGACGATGACGATGATGAGGATGATAGCGATGATGCTGCTGTGTCGAAAGGGAATGAGAAGGCGGAGGAGAAGAAGGTGAAGCAGAAGAAGCCGAAGAAACCGAAAGTTACTGTGGCGGAGGCTGCTGCGAAGATTGATTCCGCCGATCTTGCCGCGTTTCTCGCTGATATATTGGTCAGTAATATGATCTGATTTTGGCGGGATGATGTAATTGAGAAATAGTATATGATATATAAGGTGAGAAATCATATATCATAATTATATGTTTTGTGATTTTGTTCATAGGTATCGTATGAAGGGCAGCAGGAGATACAGCTGATGAGGTTTGCAGATTATTTTGGGAGAGCGTTTTCAGCCGTGAGCGCAGCGCAGTTTCCGTGGGTGAAGATGTTCAGGGAGAATACATTGGCGAAAATGACCGATGTAAGTTGAACACAGTTTTAAATCT
>CATIWR010044055.1:0-12995 GCA_949677035.1 Omphalea diandra
AAATGTAAACCAAATCCTAATTGGTTTTGGATTAAGCATTGTAAGGCTATAAATAGCCCTCACATTCTGCCAAGAGGAATACAATCAATCAATATTATTTTTGTTAGTAATTTTGCTTGTGAGATTAAATTCTCTTCTTGAGTTCTTGAGTGGACTTGGTGAGATTGTTGAGTGAAAGCTTAATAATTTCACAAACTTGTTAATTCTGATCTTAAATTGGCTTAGTTGATTTAGGATTTGTGTTAACACAACTTTGAATCTTTATAACTTAGGTTGTTAGAAACAAGTTTTGTAGAAGTCTAGTTGGGATTTGAAGATCAAAACTCCAATACTTGTTTTGATAGATCTGGGCAACTATTCTCAAGCATACAGGTAAGGAATCTAATCCAACCTTGTTCGTATCACAATGTCAATAAATTTTTTTCCTCTCTTGATTTTATGTGTTTGAATGGTTTAACTAATTTAAAGTTAGTTAAAACCAACAAATATAACTGAAAAATAAGTATTTTAATTATTTTTATAAAAAATACATTCCAATTAAATTAATTATTAGACCCATTGCTAATGTAATGGCCTAATTATTACAATTTGTAGATTAAATTGATTTTTAATTACATTTAATTAATTTAAACCCAAATTCTTTAAATGAAAGTAAAAGACAATTTTTTGATAAAGCAATAATGAAAATAAAAAAAATATATTAGAGACTGCCAAAGGAAAAAATAAAACTAAGAAAAGATAGGCAAATTATATTATCGACTCTTATTCATGTAGCAACATAGATTAAAAGTTCATGACACGTGTGGAAGGGAAGAAGAATACGTGCTCATAGTGTGCATAACTTCTTACTTTTTTTTTTTTCTCATTTTGTTTTTTTCATTTTTAAAATATTTTTGTGGGTTGTTATATATTATAATTTTATATATTGTATATAATTATATTAATATAATATATAATTATATTATATTATATTATTATATATAATTATATATAAATATTTAATATAATTTATATTATTATATTAAATTATATTATAATAAATTATAATATATTATTATACTAAATTATATTATATATTAATTTATCTTTTTATATAACTTATAAATTCATTATCAATAAACTGTAGGTTCATTTTTTTGTAAATTGTAAATTTATTTTTGTATAAAATGTAAATTCATTATCAGTAAATTGTTAGTTTATTTTTTGTAAACTGTAAGTTCATTTAGTATAAATTGTAGATTCATTATCAGTAAATTATAGGTTTATTTTTAATAAACTGTAAATTTATTTTTTGTAAATTGTAGGTTCATTTGGTATAAATTGTAAGTTTATTTTTTATAAACTATAGGTTTTATTTTTTATAGTTAAATAGTTTGATATTTTCAATTTTTTTTGTAATATTAAAATTGGTAAACAACATAGAATTTATAAACTAAATTTAAAATATATTATAATTAATCCTAAATAATTGTATTCTTTTATTTTTAATTGAAGATTTTAATACAATTATATTTTATTATTATATTATTTTTTTTATAATTTTTATTTTATATTCAGATATTATATATAACATAAAATTAATATTCATTATATTAAATAAATTATATATATCTAAATTGATTTTTGTAAAATAAAAATCTCATTTATTAGAAAAAGTAAAATAAGAGAAAAATTAAAAAAAAAGTGTAACAAAAGAGGGAAATATATGACAAAGAAAAGAAAGAGATGCTTCTTTTTCTTTCTATAACACATGTGATAGACTCTTGATACATATTGATATATAAATAGAAATTCATGATATAACAAACCGAAAAGATAAAATAAGATTAATGTATTCAGTAAAATTTTTCTTACAGTTTAAGAATATAACAATAATGTCATTTAAACTTATTTTGTATATTTTAAATCATACAATTTATCATGATAATAAGAAAAAATAATATAAAAAAAGATTTAGCACTTTTTTATAAAAAAAAATGATTTTTTGGTGTCATGGTGGTGAAGTAAGCATTGGATGGGGCGTGCTTAGGATAAAATCGATAACAGCAAATATAAGAGATGGACGACAGCAAGATTGTCAACACCATTTCGATGATCATTTCAGATTTGTCTTTGTAAAAAATTCAGTATGGATCCATTTCGCTGTTTCATTTAGGAATGATAGTTGAAATATTATTTTATGAAAAATGCTACACCTCTTCAATTTTATACCGTTTGTTAACTTATTTCATGATAAAATTATTTAAATAAATTTTTTCGTTTATAACATAAATATTTTAAACAGTATTAATATTTGAAACATTAATAAAATTAAATCTGAAAAGTATTGTCAATTGATTAGTATCACGTGAGTTAATGTGATATAAAACTAACTAATTGTGTAACATAACTCTTATTTTAATTATATAGATGATTATTAAAAATGAAACTATCATCTAATTTTCGTTGCAAAATCAACTGTTGACAATAGCAATGCTAAAAGAACCCTAAACTATTCTTACCTACCTACCTGTCCTATAACTTAATATACAGAAAGCTAGAAAAATTCAGTTGTTGCAGGAACAGCAAAATCATGTTCTTTCAGCTGGTGCAAGGTGTTCCATGTGCTTTGTGAGATCATGAAAAGTTGTTGGCATTCCACCAGAGTCTTTCCTTGCTCGTTCTATCATCAGTACTTCTTGGCTCTTTCCGATAATGATGTTCAAGTTGTTGTGTGCTAGAAGGACCTGGAACCTCGGTCAGGAAATATTCCCAGAAATGATCATTTACTCCTGGGGGTGTAATAGAATTTCTTGTCTCTAATTCTGATTCGTTCGCAGCTTCTTTGATCACAGGACTACTAATAAACTTGCAAGTTTCTTCAGGTATAACAACACAGCCAACAAAACTTGGTGGACTTTTTGGGCTATCAACATGATCGATGCATCCAGCAAGCCCGGGAGATGAGGGAATATCCATTGAATGAAGCGAGCAAGTTTCTGCATCTAGGGAGGATGTACTTAACTCTCTAACAATGACTGGAGAAGGCTGCGTTACAAACCCAAAATCGCACATATCTTGGGCAACCTTTTCCCTTACTCCATCAAGAAAATTTTCAAAACATTTTATGGACGAATCCAACTTCTCAACTAACTCAAAATTAAAGTTTGAGGCGAACAAGCTGTCTAGATTCAAACTCTGGCAGTCTTCCGTGTTGTATTTGCGGTCGGTTTTGCAATTGAAGTGATCAAATTCCAATAATCTTCTCTTTTTGTTATGTTGCTGAATTAGAATAGAGGGAAATCCTGGTTTCTTTGGTTGTTGAGCCAAGATAGAGACTAGTTGCATCTGTCTTCGCTCCATACTCTGCAATCTCTCACTTAGTGACATAATTTGACACTCAAAAGCCTGCTTCTCTGACTTATTCCTCTGCAGCTCCAGCTGAAGTAAGCTTCTGTCATGTTTTAGTCGCTTAATTTTGTCCTCAAATTCCTTTTTCTCTGTATCAGACAGTGGAGAGGCATTGCTTTGATTCTGCAAAGAATGGCTATGGATTGGCTTGCGTCGCCGAATATTACTTAGAAGATGTCTCTGCCCTCTTATAAATTCTTCATTAGCAAATTCCCATTGATCAGGATCAATCTTCCTGAATCCCTGCTCAATAAAAAAAAAAAAAAAAGATTTTCAGCAAGGAATTCTCACTATAACAATGTAAAAAGCTTGTACTTATTAACAAAATAGATAAACAAGTACTCCATCATTAAACTACTGATCCAATGATCCACTAGGATGAATACTTAGAAATCATCGTTAAATATGTTAGGGCCATAAGATCCCATATTAAAAATAAACAAACGAAATTAAGACTTCATATAATATTTGGGCTTCAGCACTTAAGAAGCTTAGATAAGCTGAACTTACGTAAGTGTTGAGCTGCCTGACAAAACTTGAGAAATTGTTGTGCTTAAAGTACTTGGGAAGCAAATCTTGAGCAAATTCAGGGGGATTCCATACAACAAAACTACTGCCGTTATGACTCCAAGACACTATTAAGTTGGTCAACGGATCATCAACCATCTCATATGTTTTGGTCAGAAATGGTGCTGGTGCATTGGAACTGCTGCCATTTGAGCTTTCCATAACTTGTGTATGTATGCTGAGAAACTCTGTTTTTGTACACCAGTATAGCCGTGTCTAATGAAAGATTAAACAAAGGACGATCATATACCGTAGACCCAAATCAAAACCGCGATCGAGAATTGATTTAGATTCTTGAAAACAGACAAAACCCAGAACAGCAGATAAGCTGAAACCAACTCAAAGGTGATCTGGGATCAAGAAGTGGACTGAGTTGTGTGAAACCCAATTACAAACTATAACTGGGTGTTGACCAATGGAAATTGAAATCGCAATTAAGATCAAGGGCTGGCAGTAGTTTTGCGCGATGAAATTGCATAACTTGATGGCAAAGCAAGGCAATGAAAATTAAAGCTTTTGACGATTAAAAAATCAATAGGTCATTTAAGGCGAAGCTTCGATAGGAACAAGGTCCAAGATGCTAATTTTTCACCAAACCAAATATTGGAGACCTGCCAAAAAAAACTGGGAAAAAAAGGCAAAGCATAAATGATATGTATTTTAAGTGGATTTCATCTACCCATTTCTCCTTACAATACATATATATACATAGACTCTGTAGAGGGGAGCAGTCGTAGGTATGGAAAATGGACAAAAAAGTGGAGCGGTGCTGCTCTTTTTGCCTTGAAGGAACTTTGACTGCAGCCATGGGCTTTTTCAACTTTCAAACTCTGAACATGGAGATAGATTAGTCAACATATTATTATTGTCATTATTATTATCATTTGATCGGTAAACAGTCAAAAACTTTTTCTCGATGGAATCTCACAGTTTTCATATGATGGCGTTCCTATTTCTCGTCAAGAAAATTTGTGTAATTTGACTTGTTGGTCATACTGTGTATGCAACAATATCCTTGTTTTTTTTTTTTTTGAACAAGTATGCAATAATATCCTTAGAAGTCACCAAATAAAAGAAAAGATCAGTAAATAACACATTGGATTATTATTTTGTTTTATATACAAATATATTTTAGATTAATATTTATCTTTTTAGAAGAAATTATAGTTCTATGTTTGATTAAAAAAAAAACATATGAAATTTTTTTTTGTATTTAGTATTTGGGATAAAGTGATAATAGATTTTTTCTGTTAAAATAAGTGATATTGAATGTTGCATATGCAAAACTTATTATCTATCATTGTACTTTTTTTTTTTTTTGGGAAAAAAATCTCTCATTGTACTTGTTATATTTATATTTTTTTTGGACAAATTGTAACATTAATATTATTACTCATTGTGATGTGAATATTCTTCTTCATATAATAATCTCTCCTATAAAATGGAATCTAACTTCCTAATTGCCAAGTACAGAAACTTGTCTGCATCTAGCTTTATGTGAGATGTAATTGTAAGATTGAGTTTTTAATTATTCCTAGAAATCTGGTTACTTGACCAATCTCCTACTTAAGTAGGAATGTTTAATATCCTTTTAAATAGTTTGCGCCCTTTTCTTATAAGGTGTAATTGTGTGTGTCTATATATATATATATATATATATTGCCTCCAACTTGGAGAAGAATCCATATTAAAATTATTCATGGAAAGCACCTGTTCACATGGTATCAGAGCATGTTGGATACTAAGGAAGTTTTGTGACAATCAATTGTATTTTTTAAATATCACCACTGTAAATCTATTGTGAGTCTGATGGCCATCACTATAGGCGTATATCAGTCCAACTACGCCCAACACTGGGGCTGTAGATTGTTGTCCACCAACATAATTCTGCATTTGGTACTATATATAAAGCAAGCCAATATATGTCTAAAAATTTAACAAGTGCTTTCTAAAAAAGTGACAAATGGTATTCTCTTCATAAATTTTAAATTATTTCACTCATGAATAGAAAATGAATTATTTCAATATCACAAATTAAGAGTCTAAATTTTAATTTCACTTATAATATTTTAAATACAATAATTATTCATTAATGCTAATTACATGCATTAATAAATTACGAATAGATTGCAGAAAACGATATATTGAAATGTGAATTGTGTCCTTCACCAGTGTTAAATGCAATTTGGTTATATTCCCTAATAAATTATTTAATTATAAGGTAAGATCTAAGGCACCTCATGTCTATCAAGGTGAAGAAGGATCAATTGATCGAAAGATTCTATTTGGAATAATGGGCTTGCAGCTCGTAAGGATGCAGAAAAACTTAAATTGGTCATGATGTCTGCCGCTCTATGATAATTGAATATTTAGTTAAAATAAAAACAAAAAAATGTCAGTTACGATATTTTAAATATAAAAATTATTTATTAATGATAATTATATTTATTTATAAATTATATCATAAATTATTTTACTCTCTAATGATAAAACCATTATATATTCATTCATAAATTATATCGTAAATAGTCACCTTAAGAGAAAAAAAACCTAGTCACCTCTTTTCTATGAAAAAAATTCATTTTTTTAGTGTTTTGGGATTATCGTTGATATATTCTATCGGCGGCAAATCTTTTTTTCTCTTTATTTTCTTTAATAAAATGATTGTTCTTACCCTATTTGTTAGTATTTTTTTAAGAGTTTTTGTCTTAGTGTTGTTATTTTGTTTATTTTTGTGAGAATTTTTATCTCTTTTTTTGAAAGTTTTAGTGGTATGAAATTAATTATTTAGTAATATATGATAATATGTTATTATACATCGTATTTTAAATATGTTATGGAATGCTATATAAATTTTAGTCCACATCGCGCTATAACACTATATCTGGTGGAATCTCCATAATTGATAAATATGCAGAGTCATCAAAGAAGATTTATGATGAAAATAAAATCATGATTTTAGAGTTGAATCAATGTGCAAGTATTAATTGTATTGAGAATCAAGTTTATATTGATACTCTAGCGCATAAGATTATATTCTTTTGTAGATGTTGTGCAACTATTTATGGATGAAAATATTTTTTTATTATTCTCAAAAAAATATTATAAATTATTTTATTCTTTAAAAATGTAACCACTTAGTATGTGATCATTGTTTAAAACTCAATTGTTAATTATAATATTTTAAATGTCACATTAATGCCATTATATTTATTTATAAATTATGTTATAAATTATTTTATTCTCAAAAATGTAATGTAATCACTATTTAATACCAATACTTTAATGCTCAAGGTGAATATAAAAACTATTGATTTTTTTATCCATTTAAAAATTTAATAATATTTATGAATACATACATACGCTATTTGAAGTATAAATTTTCTAAAAAAAAACATAGTTATTTATCCTTTCTATTTCACCTTTTTTACTTCACAATTTGTGATTTGCTTTTCTAATTTTTATTATATATGTTACCTTGAAGATTATAAAGTTTTATCTACTATATTTTTTTAGTTTCTATATTCATAATGAATCAAAAGTAATTATTTATTTTTATTCTTAATAAAGAAAATTTATAAAAAAAAATGGTAAACAATACTCCCTAATCGAGAGTTTAAATTCTGACAAATATGACTAGAAAACCAAAATGAGGGCATTGAGATTTAATGACATTAGTTTTAAAAACTGAATTTCAATAATACCGAGTTGATTCTTTTTTATAAGAATGTAACACGATTATATTTTTAATTATAGAAGTTGAAAAATAACTTTGACACTTTTATTTATTATTTTTTTCTATGTTAATTTCCTTCCTGATTTCAATATAAACAAACTACATTCATGCCATTTAAAGAAAAATATAGTAGCTAAATTTCAAGGACTATTGAAAGAAGAAAGAATTGATTTGATAAAAAATTTTAGTGTAATTTCTAAGAAAGAACATTATTATTGTTTTATTGAGAATAACAAATATATGATCAATTTTTTGAAAAAATAATTATTGAAGAAGTAAATTATGATGATATTTTAATCTCGAGACAAGGTTCGATCTTTTAGATTTTCAAAATCTAAATTATTGGTATGAAAAAATCGCATCCTCACAAGTAATATAAATTTATAATTTTCATGTTTTCATAAAATTTAAAGATGCATGATTTTTCGTATAATTCAATAAATTATATATCTTACAGATATGATTGAGTTGCTAATATGCGATTGGATTGCTCAATGGAGAGATTGAAGTCCAAAAAACTTCTAATGCTAACTTGATTAAGAAATTAATTGTTGAGCTATAAAATTTAAGGTCCTATTAAACTCAATAAGATTTCTTAATTTGATTTAATATTTTATTTTAAAATTATTTTTTTGCTATATTTATACAAGAATCGAAAAGTTCGACTTATATTGAAGGCATATCAAGAACGAAAGAGCTAGCCAATGTGATAATAAAATTATTATTTTCATCTTAACTTTCATAAAAAAAAATTCAACCGTATGAATCATAATAATATTTATGCTACTATAAATTATTAAATATTTCTATATAATATTTACATCAAACCTTATTTCTTATTTTAAAATTTAGATAATATTTATTTGTCAACTTTCAAATCTTCAAAGTATATGTCAATTCAAATATACCTGAAACTGAAAAATTTTAAAAGAAAGTAATAAGATTTTAAATATATTATTTTGACTGTAAAAATATATATTTTTTAAAACAAATTTCTAAATATTCATTTATATATTGACTGATGTAGACGTTTTGATAAGAATATTTTCAAAGGCAAACAAATAATTGCAACACTGAAAGTTGATAATAATTTTTGGTGATCCCAAGAAATTATAATCCAGAAAAAATATTGAACAGTTATTATATGAATCTACCCAAAGAAGTGACAAAGTATGTATAGTTAAACTATTTTTCAATATCTAAATTTGAGAAAATCAAATAAAATTGTTGTTTTTGTCCAATGGGTGTGCGCTGCTATTGAAAATATTATAGTACAAAATGGATGATACTATGTTTGATGCAACCAATACAAAAAAAAGTAGTATTAAAATCAATAAATTTCAAGTGTGTGAAGTGTGATAAAATAGTTGCATATCCAATGACCAAATTTCATTTGAAATAGAAAATATTACTTCAAATAACAATTATAAGCTATCATTATATATATATATAAAATTTTATCACCTAAATGAAATTATAAATTAATCCTTAACTTTTTAATAAATGTTTAACAAAATTGTAGGATATTGTAATTAGTCAAAATAACATCTATTTAGCTTAGGTAATTGTGCACTTGGTAAAAAATGAAACACACTATTAAAGCAGGTATATATGCCATAAAGGATGACCATTGAATTCCATCGACAGGAATTACAATATTTTTTTATTTTTAAAATAATAAAATTTAGATATTAAAGTAACCAACATAACATCTGTTTTTGCTAAAAAGAAGCACATAATAAATATTAAAATTATTTTTATTTTTGTTTTTAAATCTTCTATTGTCCATAGTATATATGTATAATCACATATATATTAGTCTTTCCTATTTAGTTCAAGTGATTGTCTTACTCCATAACTTGTCTAAGATAGAATCAAGTTGAGATTATTAGTAATATAAGTTTAGACACAAATAAGTATAGATAAAATAAGTAAACAATTATAGTTACTATAGAACGAAAAATAGAAGGAACAAAAATAATAAATAATAATAGTAAGAATATAAGTAAATTCCTTAAAATAAAACAGAAGGTTCGAGGCCTGTGTTACACATAGCTTTCTTACAATAAATTTGCCCTCTCACAGTTGATATTAAAGAAATACATGTGTTTGTCTCCTAGGATATAATGGAGCTTAAACAGAAACTTAAACACCACAAGGTCTATTTTCAACAAATTAAAAACTTGTTAACTCTATTATAAAAGGAGAAAAAGGAGGAAAGTTGTTATTTGATTTTGTAAATGTACCGTTTATGTGTGTTAGAAGCCATATTTATAATAGAGAATATAAGAGAAAAAACTGTCAAGTATATCCATTAGGCACCTATTTAACTCTTTATTAAGGTTATGTAACTCCTTAGCTATGAAACAACTACAATAAATAGCCATTGACCTTCATTAATATTATAAATTCTGTTTCAAAATTCTAACGGTCACTACTTTAGAATTCTGAAAATAAAAAGAAAAAATAAAAAATTTCAAAACTAAATCGATATGGATTAGCCTGGAATAGTCTAAGATTCATGCACTTGTACATTGTGCTTTTGGTTTGGGTTGAAGATTTGCATCATCTTTGCACATGCAAAAGAGAGAGCTTCTCAAGCTACTTTTTTGACATCATATAATTGAACATCTCCATATTAGGGCTGAGCATGATCCTTAGAGTTTCTTGAATCAAATTAAAAATTAGACCGAAATCAGTATTGGACTAAAAATATAAATGCAAGACCAAGATTGGAACAAAACTGAACCAATATTAATTTAAAATTGGTCCTGATCTCAATCCTCCTGAAAAATATAGAAATTAAATATTATAAATATATTATATATGTGTACACTTGAATATTACTTAATATAATTTTTTATCATTATAAAAGCTATATATATATATATATTTAATTTTATGCATTCAAGATATATAATTTTTATGTGATAATATATTCCATAATATTTAAAAGAATAGTTTATATGAATAAAATGGATTAAAATAATTATGATTATGAAGATTTTAAAAAATAAATTTAGGACATAACCAAAAGTAAACCGAAAATAAATGACCAAATAGCATCAAAGAACTTAATTGATTTTCGATCCAATTCAGTTATGAGTCTTCATATTTTCGGTCCCGGTTCTAATTCTTCCAAATTTGAAGGATTGAAACTTTAGTCCGGTTTCAGAGTTTTCAAAACCCCATATTGAACCGAACTGAGTTCACCCCTACTTAATATATACTTTTTAATCACTTGGTCTTTTTTCAATGTTCGATAATCTACTTTATACTTCTTTTTTTCTTTAGTTAGAACCTCACTTTGATTCTCAAAAAAATAGAAGCTCACTTTGGGCTTTAAATTTTTATTTACTCACTAGTCATTTTTTAATATATAATTATATCAATTTATAGTCCTCATATATATGAATTCATTCTGGCCTCTCATAATCGAGTAATGGGACTTACTCAAAATGAGCTTTCAAAATGACCACTTAATAAAAATAAACATGCAGTTTTTCAACATAAAATTCTGCACAAATAATTAGTTTATATGTGCTAATTAAACTACACAAGTTTAAGTTTGTGCCCTTTAATAAGACTAGCCAATTTAAAGGATCACCAACTCACTCTACAAGGATGTACATATCCTAGAGTTAAGTTAAACTTACTACAATAATCTCATACAAAGATTATAATTAATGCTCCAGAGATTACCACTCTAATTAACACATATATAAACCTTACAAGTTCATAAGATGTACAAATACACTGGTTTTAGCTTGATGAACTCTTTCGTATAAACCTGAGAGCTTTTTTAGGACCTTCAAAAAGGTGTTTGAAATCCTCGTAATAGTAAAACATAAAATTAGTCATGTATGGTGATTGTCATGAAAAAAATAACTATTACAGCTTCCACGATTATGGTAATGCTTGCCAATGTTATGGCTTTTGCTATAGCAGTCAAACAGCCGTTATCGTCTTCCTCGTTTGCCCTTTGCCTTCACTTGTGGCACCTTGTTTATTATCCTGGCAACATTCTTCATGACATGGTATTCCCCATCACGATTGTGGATTTCTTCATAAAATCACTTTTTCAGCTCAAAGAGCTTTGAAGCATCTAAAGCCTATCTCCACTGTGTGGTACCCTTTTCCTTGGGCGTGTAATTTCTCCCAAGATTATGGTATTTTGTGCATGGCGTGGTAGTTGTGTAACTACATCATATTCAAATTAAATTGATTTGAATTTTCATTAAGAATGGCCATTCCTCCAGATTGTGGACTCCTTTCCATGGGCATGGTCTACTTGCCACGATCAGAGAATTATATTTATTAATTTTAAATGACGCTGAGTTTCTTTATGCCTTCTTTAAGGCTTTTAACTTTAAGGATGTTGTTTTACCAGTTAAAAGAATTACAAGGTCCAATAGCACATTATCCAAGCTTAAGAGGCTATAATTGCTTCATAAACTTACTGAAAAATCATGAAATAATGAAAAATAACTTTGGTGACAAAACTATATCATAGTTAATATGTATGCACACGCATTAGAGTATATCAATTGCTTATTATCATAAAAGAACAATTAGAACTAAATATTCAATAAGATTGAGTGGCTAATTATATCTAGAGAATTGGATGTCATCATCACTATTTATATCTAGGTAGTGACGAAAATCTACAAGACAATATAATTTTCTTTCTCTTGCTCTTTGAAAACCATACTATCTTTGTTTTTTTAAAAAATATCATTTACTTTTATCATTCTCTATAAGGATACTGCATTCAATGAAACTAAGAAGTATATTAAAAGAGGCAATGAAATCTACAAAAAGTTTTAATATTCTAGATAGGTTTTTATATATTATTAAATATTTATATTTATTATAATGGTAATATATATATTTAATAGAAAAGAAATACATTAATGCGTTACCCCTCTCTCTCTCTCTCACTATATATATATATATATATATATATATATATATATATATGAGTTTTCAATTATTACGCCACCATGGATGGTTACTGTTTTTATAAAATTATAGTAATAATTGAAACATTATAATCTATAGCTTAATAAGAAAATTTCAAAAAAAAAAATCCTATTTAGAAAAATTGTCAAATTCAGATAATTTTAACAAAAATTTGGCCAAATTTAACTTAATTTGTAAGAATAATAGAAAGTTAAATAATCCAGGGCCGGTCTTTTTAAAATAATTGCATTGATAATTTATCCATTTTGAAGTTTATTTTTATATCTTTTTATTCAATTTTATATCTTTGTGATTTATTTTTTTATATTTATATAAAAAA
>CATIWR010044065.1:0-31733 GCA_949677035.1 Omphalea diandra
GTGTACATAAGTTGGAGAGTTTCATGATAAAAAAGAAATTGTTTCTACGATTCCCTAGCCTTCAATCTCTCTGACTTAAAATTTAAGTAGAATTACAACTCCACATTCCATTTCTATATGTAGACCAGTTAGTTATCTTAACCAAAAAAATGTACTCTTAATATATTACTAAATATTGTACTTATTCAATTCACAAATCATGATTTATTGGGCTTACATTCTATTTTCAGTTCATTAAAACTTTGCTATGATTTCATGAACCATTATTTTATTTTTGGATCAAATATCTAATTTTAGTTAAAATTAACATATTTTTAATCCAAGACTTAATATATATACTGTAACATCCCTAGCCATATTCATTAGCATTATCACATGAGCATATGCATTAGATAAATAATCATTGAAGCACCATTGCATTTGGGGACACTTGAACATATATGTAGTGTTTGTATAGTTGTACGACAAATTGTTTTATGTTGTGTGCATGTTATAATATCATAAATAATGATGTTTTAGACCTTAATTAAAAGTATAAGGAGTATCTAGGAATTAGAAGATGGATGAAAGTGATTAATGAGTGAATAAGAGGGACTAAAAGCAAAACTTTTAACTTTCAACCAATAGGAAACCAGCCCCAATCTTTTGACTTATTTAAGCTAAAATACAGACCATTAGGGTCAGATTTTGTGGGAAATTCGTGGAGGTATACGAGAAACAAGAGAGAGCAAAGGAAGAAGAAAGAAAGGAAGAGGAAGAAGAAGAAGAAGAAGAAGAGAGGGAGAAGAGTGAGCTGCCTAGAGTTTTTTCAATTCTGGGACAGTAGGTAAGTAAATTTATCTTCTATTGCAATTGGACTAAAGGTTTCTTCATAGTTAATTCCTTCCTCTTAATTATACCCATTGGCAATTATTCTATCTTTGTTCCTAGTGATGGAAACTTGCTCATCCAACTTTTTCCTATAAACCCTTTTATATCCAATAATTGGATAGTCCTTGGGTCTAGATACAAGTTTCCAAACTTTATTTCTCTCAAATTAGTTAAGTTTCTTTTGCATAGTAATCACCGAACACTCATCATCAAAAGTTTTATCAATGGTTTTTGGCTCATTTTAAGAGATGAAAACAAGATATTATAAATTGTCTTAAATTGAGATCTAGTACTTGCACACTTAGATGGATCATCAATAATTTATTTTTATAGGGTGTTTCTTAGGATATCTCAATCATTTAAAAGATCGTGATTCTCTTTTTCTTACTCTCATGGAGGTGTATTATGATCTTGTTGACTTTTCTCTATGACTTCTTCCTCCTTTTGATTATCTTTTTAATCAATCCCAAGTCTTTAAAATTCATCTGTAAGATCATCCACAAAACTAGACCTTTCCTAAAATAAAGTTTACTAAATTTATTAAACACAACATTCATTTTTTCCTTAAAGACTGTATAGGCCTTGCTAGTGGTGGAATAGCTAAGAAAAATTCCCCAAAAAATTTTCAATATTATCCTTGGTATTTAAAATGTAACACTTGCAATAAAAAACTCTGTGATATGAAAATTTGGGCTTTCTTTCATTCCATAACTCACAAAAGGTTTTGTTTAAAATTGGTCTTTTACAGACTCCATTTGTAACATAAAAGAGGTGTTAACGGCTTCCACCCACAAGTATGTTAGAAGACCACACTCATTGAGCATTGCTCTAGCCATTTCTACCAAGGTTCTATTTTTCATATCCATAAGACCATTTTGTTATGGTGTTCTAGGGGATAAAAAATTATGAGAAATGCCATTCTTAACATAAAAATTTTTAAATAATTCATTTTCACATTCATTGCCATGACCACTTCTAATATACTAACCTTTTTTTTTCTTTTTCATTTTGAACCATTTTTGTAAAAATTTTAAAGGCATCAAAAACATCATTCATATAGTAGTCATCAATAAGTACATTTGCATAATACTTTCCACCCAAACTAGCAACCCTACTTGGTCCAAATAAACCCTTATGAATAAGTTAAAAAGGTCTAGAGTCTTACCAAATTTTTGCCTTGGAAAGAGGATTTGTATTGCTTTTTTATTTGGCAAGGTCCATATATCTTGTGTATTGAGAATTTTATCTTTAGAAGCCCAATTACTAGCTCATCTTTACATAGACTTTGGAGTAGCTTCATGTTTGCATGTCTATTCTTTTATGCCAAAGCCAAGATTCATTGCTAATAGAAAACAGACAATTGAAAGTTTGATTAGGTAATTTGCGTAAGATAATTATATAGGTATTGGCATTTCTTTCCCCTTATAATATTTCCTTATCATCCGTTAAAATGGTGATATGGCATCCTTTTTATTTTTGTCACATAATCGAGTTACACTTAACACATTATTCTTTAGACCATCATTTGAATACAAATCTTCAATTAAATAACAACCTTCCTTATCAATTGCTCTAATGTTAATTACCTTACCTTTATTTCCAAAAATGGTTTTGCCACTATCTATCTTCTTCACATATATAAAGAGATTGGCATTTTTTGTCATGTGCCTTAAACATCCACTATTTATAAGCCAATCATCTTCTTTTATAATATATTTGAGACAAACCTATATACAAACTAAGTCATCTTCTCTTAGATACCCAAGTAAATTTGGGTCCTTATGGGTTAATCTTTAAAAGGCCCTTAAATTTGAAGTGAATCTTCCTAATGTAGTAAAAGACATTAATATGTTTATATTTCATGCAACAATGACATTGAACCTTAGACTCAGAGGGCCTTCATGTTCAATTTCCTTCGTGCTTGAAAGTTAGGTCTTATAACACACTTAAAGCTAGTATGCATATAAGAACATACATGTGGTTGATGTGTGTGTATGTCTAGGAGCATGCCTTTTCTACATGAATGCACATTTTATTATTTAAGACTTATCTTTAAAGCCTTATGGAGACTTCTTATTCCCTTTTGAATTGAGGATTTAGTGTATGCTTAAGCCTCCTTAGCTACAATCTCTATGATAGATGTTTGAGGTATAAAGGCCTGTAGAAGGGAGGATGTGGAATTTGATGTCCCATTATAGCAAAGCCCATATTTGATAAAGGGTGGTCTTCGAGATATAATGAGTATATGCAAAGCTTCCTTTGCCTTATAGAACTTTGAGATAAGATGTTCTTACTCCTTAACATTGAAGTTTTAAGATTTAAAACAAATTTTTTCCAATTCCTAATATCCTTCTATAGTTCAAAACATTTTTCTTTATAAAGTTTCATTTTAGAATGATATTTTTTTTTACATTTTAGGTTCATGACTTCCATGAGCTCAACATCATCCACATTATATACAACATTAGCACAATCATCATCATCATCTTCATAAAAATGAGAAGTAAAGCATACCTTATAAAGCAAAGTTTGGCAACCTCTTATTCACTTGTAAAATTATCATCCCATGTTGCCTTAACCCTTTCTTTTTCTGTTTGTCATACTTTTTCTTCTTCTTATTATTTTTTTTCTTGGGACAACCCGCCTTGATGTGTTCATGCCTTCCACATTCATTGCAAGTCACATCTCCCTTCATGTCCTTGCTTGTATTAAAGTTAGAGTTGAAGTTAGAAAATGACTTCTTAAAGGATTTATTGTCTTTTTTCTTATTCTTTTTTTTTTAATCTCCTTAACCCTCCTTAATAGTATACCAAGCTCATTCTCTTCATCATCATTTTCTTCTGATTCTTTTAAGCTCTCACTATCTTCTTAGACTTTGATGTGCTTTTAAGAGCTAGTGTCTTCTTTTTCTCCTTGTCCTTCTCTTGTTCCTTATTATTCTTTAGATCCATCTCATGGGTAAGAAGTTTACTAATTAATACTGATGAGGATTTTACTAAGGTCCTTATTAACTTCTCTTATACTTACTATTGTAGCTTTATTTTGCTTCATATGAACAGATATGAGAATTTTGTTGTTGATATCAACCAAATCTAAGTGTTTCCAAAGCTTCTTCATATTATTAAAAATAAGGCTATTCATCATTTTGGTAACGCTTTTTTTAGGCTTTACCTTGAAGAGCTCATATTTAGTGATGAGCAACTGTATCTTTTTTTATTTGACTTATTTGGTTCCTTCATGGTAGTTCTTTAAGGTCTTCCAAATGCTATGAGCATTTAGGTAATATTGCACTCTACCACACTTTTTTCTTAATAGAGAGATCTTAGGAAGATTGCCATAGATCTTTTGCTATTTCCATTTGCTTTTATATGTGCTTTCACCTAATCCTTTGTTGGAATTAACTTTTCAACACCATGTATAATCTTAGATAAAGGCTTCCACTCTTTAATGATGTTATCCCATGCATCAAAATAATAACTGAGTAGACCTCCATTCTATACTTATAATAGGCATAATCGATCCCATCAAAATAAGGCTTAAGATGGTGGATGCTTTCATTGGCCATATTGATATTTTCTTATATGCTTAAGCTTAACGAGTGAGACAAAAGCTCTAATACCACTTTGTTTAGTGCATATTTGGTGCATAATTTATATATATTTCATAACTAATTCCTTTCAAATATTGATGTTATTATGTTAATTTTGCATGTGAAAAGGATTAAAGGAAGTAAATTTATGTTTTATAGGTTTAAAAAGGAGAAAAATGGCCAAAAAGTATGAAAGATGTCATGACAGTTTCATATTCTTGAGCATTGCTTGGTAATTTAGACATATCTCTCTATAAAGAGCTCTAAATAAGGTGATTCAAAAGCCATTGGAAAGATAAGACATAGAACTACAACTTTTATGTTTGCATTTGAGCTAATTCAACCATCTTTTAGGTCAAAAGTTGACTGAAATGCCCAAGAAGCAAGTCAAGCAAAATCATTAGACATGGCCATGCACATGGTCGTTCATTTATAATTTGCTAAAGAAGCAAGTCAAGCAAAAACATGCAACATGACCATGCACATTGCCATGTCTACAAGAAAGTCAAAAATGAGATTTTTAAAACTTCTCCAAATTCTTCATTTTTAACTACACTAAGCTTCCTACATAGTAAATACCTCAAGAGCACTATTTAAGGAGGCAAAACCCCATGAATTAAGAGAGGAATAACCTATCTAAGGCTTCAAATAACCACCTAAAAAAGCAAAAGAAATAAATTAAGCAAGGGTTTAGAAGCAAAGAGGAGTAAGAAGGTAATCATTCAAGAGCTTTAATAATTGAAATCCATGGCTTCAATTATCATTAGTTTGATTGTTTATTCTTCTCTTTCTTTTATTATGAGCTAATTATCTTTATGCTAAGGTTATAAATGGATCTTATGTGACTCATGTTGGTTTTTTTTAATTTAAGTCTTTTTAGTTTCTTTCATTATTTATGTTAACAATTGTTATGTGCTTTAAGTTTGATTGACTGGCCATTAATCATATTAGTTCCATGAATCGATAATACAGACATGTTTTTCATAAAACATAACCTTCAACAATTCCCTTATTTTGTTATTGAGTTGAGAAACCTTAACAAACCATTACTATCCATTAAGTCTTGTATTATGAGGCAACTGCATGATATCTAGCTTTTGAGTTAAGGAACCTTTAGCTTAACATGCTTTTATATGTCAATTTCTACTCGAAACGGGTTAATTGATCACTATAGTGACTTAATAGTTGCACTTCATGAATGAATCAATTAGATAAATATTAGGAAACCATTGAAAAGTCACTAAGTGAAGTAAAACCCTTAGCTACCTTCTAATATTGATTGTTTTCTTTACAAATACTTTATTTATAGTTTAATTAGTTTTAATTCTTAGTTTAAGCCTTCTTTTGTATTGGATTTCTAGATAATACAAGGGATAAGATACTTAGTACTTAATCTCAATCCTCGAGGGAACGATATCCGTACTATTGTAAACTTTATTCATCTCGATTCTTGAGGGAATGATATCCATACTCTTGTACACTTTATTACTTGATGACCTGTATGCTTGCAGTTCAAGGGGTTATTTATATGACACTAACATGTCATCAAGTTTTTGGTACCGTTGTCGGGGATCGACAACATTAATACTAAGCAAATTGTTTTCATATTAATCTAGAATTTTATTTTTGTTTTTGTATAGTTTGTGTTTCTTGTTTTTTACTTCTTATACATAATTAGAACTTCATGACATGGATGCTCTCAAAGAATAACAATCTCAGGTCTCTATCCTTTCCAAGCAAATAAATTTCATGACTTCTAATATGGTTTCTTCTTCTTTTTTATAGGTGGTATGTTCAGAGATTAGTTATAGATGCATAACTTGTCAAATGGAGAATTCTTTTACATATGGTCAAGTAAGTTATATGGGGAATTTCAATCACTAATCTTATGATCTTTATTATAGTACCTATAACTTTGGTTAACAAGACCACCCCAACTTTTTTGGGTTAAATGATAATTATTTGATCCCTAATTTTCAAGTCCCTTATATTTTTCATAAACCATCGACCTTTCAATCCCAAGAGGAAAAGTCTAACCTAGAAATCCTAGTAGAGAAGTTCATCATAAAAACTGAAGCTAGGTTAGCACAATAAGATGAGATGATGAATCACTAACCTTTCAATCCTAAGAGGAAAAGTCTAACCTAGAAATCCTATTAGAGCAATTCATTACCAAAACTGATGCTAGTATAGAGCAAATGCAAAGAAGATTAGATGTAAATCTAAAAAGCTATAACTTTTCCTCCTTCCATAACCTTAAGATTCAAATGGGACCAATGGATAATAATTTAAACTTTATATCTCATGGGACCTTACTTAGTACCTTTGAGCCCAATCTTGTAGAGCAAGTAAAGAGATTACATTAAGGAGTGGCGAAAAGATCAATTCAAAGGTCAAAGAGAAGGAAATAAATAAGAATGGAGAAGATATGGATGAAAAGCAAATTAAGAAAGACAATCCAAATAAGGAAGTCGATCCTTATGTGCCTTCTATACCTTTTTCCTTCAAGATTAAAGAAGTACAAGGAGAAGAAAGAGCTCATTGAGGAAGGTAAACCACAAGGAAAGCTACCCATGAAAGAGGAGAGATGCTTGAGAATTAATGAAAAAGAAAAGCATGTGCATGAAGTTTGTTAACAAAAAGGAAGAAGTTTTAAGCTTGAACAATCTAAATCAATGAGTGATAAAGAGGGTTTTATTATCAAAGCATACGAGGTAAGGAATACAATAAGAACAAAAAATTTTATAGTGATGATGAAGAAATTATTAGTTTAATTGAATACTCAAAACCTAATGCACCAAAATATTTGGTTTCTACAATATTACATGTTAATTTTTGTGGTTATCTTAAACTTCAAATTGTTTGAGATCAGACTTTTTAGAAATGGTAAACTATATTTTATAACCTTCACATAGGTGTAATCTAAGTCCTATTTATGATCTAAACTCATCTTGAAGATCAAGCCATTTAATAATTATTATTCTTGTTTTATAATAGAAAACTTAATTAATTTGATATTTATTAATATTGCTTAGATTGTTTTTATATTTTGATAGGTTATTTTATCTATTCTCCTAAGTCTTAATAATAAATTGATCATAGAGATTGTTTTCATTCCACACAATTTTGAGCTACATTCTTTTTGAGATGTTGTATCTATTAATATTTTTTTACACTATATTCCATGTTATTTTAGATCTCTCTTTTTTCTATCACTCTCTATTTTAATATGCTCTATCTTTTGAATGAAGATGTTGCGAGCATTGGATTTTGGGCCTTAAGATGCAAGCATAATATGAGAAATAAGTAGAATTATGCCAAAGAATATGCAAAAATATTAAAATGAAGGGACAAAAGCTTGAAAGAAACCTTTAATCAAACCCAACCTTCTAATCAAACCAAACTTGAACCTTGAAAACAAGCCTTCCATTAGTTGTATAGCCAACTCACTTAGCTGTACAAACATGCCTCAGACACTAACAGAGAGAACCTTATAGAATAGTTGATTGTTGACTCTCAATTGGCTATATAGCCAACTTCAAGTCTATACAACCAACTCTATGGTTGTAAAAACAATTAAGAAACCCTATTCTCTATAATATTATTTGATCCTATCTGCTTGAGTTAGAAATTAAATGAAACCCTAGCCATTTGGCTCAGTTACGCTCTCCTCACCTCTATAAATACCTCTCCAATTGAGGGAAAACGAGAGGCTTAAAGAACCCTAATGTTATTATACTGAAACACCCTCATACCTTTATCAAAACACCCATGCCTAATAGAAAATCCAAACACCCTACCCATAAACCAAAGATCCAAGGTATAAATAAGACTTTTGGAGCTTGATTTTGCATTTTTCGATTGCATATTAGAGGATTATTCACCATCCTAATGCCTCTGAGGGCAAGGTATACCAGAAGGGCATCTAAGGCTCCATCTTTCTTTTTTTCTCCCTTTTTTCTTTTTTTTCATTTTTTTAAAAACTATAGTGTCAGTGGTCTATACAGACTAACTTAGTTGTATAGACCATCAGTTGGTGTGTATAACAAGCTTTAACTACAACCAGTAAAATTTATTTCTTCTTCTTCCTTTGCTTTCACTTTGGGTTAGAGGCTTTTTAGGGCTTTCTTATGAGCTCCAACAATGGAGATGGATAAGTCCTAATACTCATTATCCATCTCCTCTAAATAAAAGGGGCAATGGTCATTAAAGGAGCTTATTTGACATTCTTCATTTTCTTACACTATGCTTTCTCTTTTCATCTTCTTTTATATGTTATCTGTATATGATAAAGAATGTGATTAGGAGAAAAGATTCCAACGCCCATAACCCTATGATTCTATTTTTAGTTAAGGATTATTAACTTTGTTTTGTGGAATGTTTGTTTTCTTTGCCTTTACCACCATGAGGGAGAGTGATAAGCTACCTAGCTTTTTCACTTCCTCTGCCTCTTATTTTGGTGACCATGAGATTAATGAGGAGAGGGCTCACGCTTTAAGACCCTCTGTTTCACTCTTGTGTTATTGGTTGATCATATGTATATTCATGGACTTAAGAATGTTTTAGATGTTTCTTCATCTTTTATGGTAACTTAGCCCCCATCAATGGCTAAAGGTGCTTTAAAGATGCCTTTGACACATTAGGCTCTTTTTGAGCATTATTGGATGAGGATCTAATGATCTAATGACTCTAAGTTGGTGTCCATGTGCATTTTATAAGTTTCATGCATTATGCATTAACATTATTCATGCCATGCTCTATTTATGCTTGATAATTGTTTCATCATGTTTATTCATTGTTAATACATGGATAATGGACATAAATGCATGCCTAGGTTCCTTGATTGAGAGTTGGATTGACTGAGAGTTGGATACCTATGTGACTCATAGATGTGATAAAAGTTATTTGTTATAGATAATGGCACCATTAGACCTTAGGGTAGTTTAAGTCTTCATTTTTTATAATTGGCTTGATACTAATATGAGTTTTCTTTTGATAGGCTAAGATGCATTTATTTTACACATTACATATATGTTGACGTTAATGCATGATAAACCCCATTAGAAATCATATATGTATCCCCTCCTCATGGTGAATGCTTGTAAGGTATGGATGTTATGATTGACTTGAGATGCATTAGATGAAATGCTTTAGGGTCGGTAATTGGCTAATTACTAATATGACTAAAATTGTAATTGCGAATCAAAGATGCCTGAAGACTAGATTCCTAAATCCTAGTAGTTTAGGGATGCCTAACTTCTTCCTTATATTGTTCTCAATTCCCAAACCTGATTTATGATGGGGTGAGGATGGATTGAGTCTTCTATTTGACTTATTAGGTTCAAAATCTATTTTTGCCTAGAATTTTATCCTGAACAAAGTCGAGTGCTAACTCCATTGCAATGAAGGGTGATGCCAGAGTAATGCACTACCTTGGTTCTCCATTGACCATATGATCATCAATAAAGGCTTCAAAACTAGTGAGGCTCTTTATTATAAAAAAAATAAAAAAGTTGATTTAACAATCAAATTTAGCTACCATATGAATATGGTCTTTATTTAGCTGCCACTTAGCGACCACTTTGTTACTATTTAGAGTCGAGTTGAAAGAAAATAAATTTAACTACCATTTTACGATCAAATAGAGACCTCAAATTGGCCAAGATAAAACGACCACGAAAAGTGGTCTCTAAATGTGGAGGAAAAACAAGGCGTGTGATTTAGCTACTACTTTGAGACCACAAAAGTGAAAGTTAATTTAGCGATCACAAAATGTGGTCGCTACTTTTGGCACCATAATGTGACGTTAGATTTAGAGACCACATTTTGTGGTCTTTGAACAATGACCACTAAATGTGGTTACTAATGTGATTAAATTAGTGACCACAAAACATGTGGTTGCTAAAAGTGTTAGAAGACATCAAACTTAGCGACAATAAGGAATTTGATAAAGCGCATAATAAATTATAATATCATATTAAATTTGTTATAATATTATAAAATTAACTATATACTATAATATTATATAATTAATATACTAATATATTAATATTATCTATTATATAATTATATTAAATATAATAATATTATATAATATTAAATATATTAAAATAATTTAATTAAATATAATTATATAATTTAACTGAGTATATTGTAATATAATTATATTTAATTATATAATTATAATATAATTAAATAAATAGATTATAATATAAATACGATATAATTATATATTAAATTTATTAAAATATGCTTATGTAATTATATATTAAATGTATTAAAAGATACTTATGTAATTATATAATTATATGTAATTATATTTTATTAAATAAATGAAATACATTATATTATTATAATATGCCCATCAAAGTTAGCGACCAGTCGCTAACCTTGATGTGCTTCATTAAAGTTAAGGTTAGCCACCACAAAAATGGTGGTTGCCAACCTTGATGAATTACATCAAGCTTTGTGACTACGTGAGTTATGGTCGCTCTTTGCGCATTTTAATATTTGAACTGCAGAAACCCAATATCGAGCTACTCCTTCCCTACCTACAAAATCCCCAAAATCCGAAACCCTACTATTCTACCTTTCCTTGTTCTTTTCGTTTTGCCAAATCTGAAACACTACCCTTCTTCCCTTTCCTTCTACCTTTCGTTCTTCTGTTTCTTCTTCCGAAACTCCCCCAAACCCCAAAATACCGAATCGAACAACTCCCATCCTGCTCCTTGTTTCAAGCTTCTGATATCCCGAGGCTTGCAATCTAGGTATGAGACTTGGCCGATTTGAGGTTAGTTTAGATGTAATCGAAGACGAAGAAGAACATCTGAGCCTTAACAAAACATCCCTCAAATCGAAGAAGAAGAAGTAAGATGCCTGCAACACAGTTCAATTTCAGGTAATTTCACTGTCTCTTCAAATTTCCTTCTTTTTTTCTTGTTTGATTTTACAAATTAGGTTTTATATTTCTAAATTTCTAACCTTTCGGTTTTGGTTTTCTGTTTTTCTGATGATTGGTTTGGTCTTGTAGCTTAAAGGTTCAAACTTTTGTTTTTTAATTATCCTAAACTCTGAAAACATTCAACTATAATTTGGATGCGGTTGGTTTGATTTTAGTGAATTTGAACTGGGTTCTTATGTATCTGGGTTCTTTTGTTTTTTCTTTGCTTCTGTCTTGATTTGGATCAATATGTGATGTGAATTTGTAGAGCCAATTTCTGGTTCAGATTTCTTTACCTGCAATTATTACTATGTTATTGGTTTTCTATGGTTCCTTGAGAGACTGACTTGTAACTTGAAATTTGAGTCTTAGTAAGTATTTCTAGAATATGGTTTTCTAGGTTCTAAAACTTCTACCTTGGGTTGTTTTGATTGCTTATGATTAGAAATGGCCAAAGAAACTAAGGTAGTAGCTTTTGTTCCCAAGTCTATGTTAGAATATATTTCAAGATTTTATAATCTATCAAAATCTTCAATGTATCTCTATACAAGTAATGCCTCCAAATTTTCAAGGTGTAGACAATGGCTACCAACTCCAAGTCATGTGTAGGATAATTCAACTCATGAGGCATTAGTTGTCGAGAAGCATATTCTATCACCTTTCCATATTGCATCAATACATAACCTAACCCTTACACCGATGCATCAATGCATACCACAAATCCACCATTTGTTGATGGCAATGTCAAAATTGTTGTCATAGTCAATCTATTCTTTTGTTCCTCAAAACTTTACTAACATTGATCATCCCATTTAAATGCTACCTTCTTCCTTAATAATTTTGTTAATGCCCTAATAATAATGGAGAATCCTTTCATAAATCATCTATAATAACAAACCAAACCAAGAAAACTATGCACTCTGATACATTTTTGGGTGGATCCCACTCCAAAATGGCTTTCACCTTAACTGGATCAGGTTGGAACACCATGTATGGACATAATATGCTGTAGAAAGACCACTTGTTCCATCCAAAAGTCACATTTGCTCAATTTGACATATAATTATTTTTCATTTAAGATATGTAATATGATTATCTAATGTTGCTTGTGCTCCTTATGATTTTGTGACTATGTGAGAATGCCATCAATAAACACAATCACAAATTGATCAAGATATTGCTAGAAGGTATGATTCATTAATGCCATAAATGCTGCTAGTTCATTAGTTAACCCAAAAGGCATAACAAGGAATTCATAGTGACCAGACCTAGTACAAAAAGCAATTTTTGGGACGTTTGGCTCAACAACCCTAAAAGACCAATACTTAGATCTCAAATCTATTTTTGAAAATACTATTGCACCTCGAAGTTGATCAAGTAAATCATCAATTCTCGATAATGGATATTTATTTTTTATTGTTGCTGAATTTAGTTGCCTATATCAATACACAAATGCATGCTCCCATCTTTTTTCTTCATAAATAACACTAGTGCCCCTAAAGAAGATGTACTAGGTCGAATGAAACCTTTTTGCAATAACTCTTCTAATTGTTTCTTTAATTCTTACAATTTCATTATTACCATTTGATATGGTGTAATAGAAAAAGGTGCCATTCCTGGTAAGGTCTCAATATTAAAATTAACTTCTCTAGGTGGCGGCAAACCTAACAAGTCATCAAGAAATACTTTTGGAAGCTCTCTCACTATAGAGATATTTTCTAAACCTAAATTAGGAACACTGGTGTCCACCACACTTGCTAAAAATCTGTCATAACCTTCTTTGATTAGTTGAAGAGTGTGAATAGCTGAGATTAAACAAGTTGGAACAGTTTTGTGCTCCCAACAAATATAACTCTTAGTTCTCTTGATGATCCGATCACCAATTCTTTAGTATTAAAATCTAAAACTGGATGATATTTTGCTAACTAGTCCATTCCCAAGCAAACATCAAATTCCATAAAGTTCATCACTATCAAATCTGCAAGCAATACGACACCACACACTATCACTAGACAAGTTCTACATATTTTGTTTACAATCACATTACCTTAAGTAAGAGTTAAAACATCTAAATCATATCATAAGGATTTAACTACAGCATGCACCTGTGATGCAAATTCTAAAGACATAAATGAATGCATGGATCCTGGGTCTATCAAAATATAAGCAACTAAATCACCAATAGAAATTGTACCCAAAATAACTTCAGGAGCTATTAGAGCCTCTTGACAAGTGATAGCATAAACTCTAGCTTGTGGTTGAGTATTGCCTGCTTGTCCACTACTAAAAATTGAAGTTATTACACCACGTCCTCTTTTGCCTCTATTTGTCATAAACGTTCTCCCCAGCACTGCTCTACCCAACTACTGAGACTCCCCTATGGTCAAACCTGCCATTATACAATTCATAACGTCTAATGAAAATAAATAATTCAAAAGTATAACAATCCTTTTATCAATGTGTTCATCAATATCATCGCATTAAACAACATTTCATTCCATTTAGTATATATTCATGGCGTTTAACCAATCACATGTTTAGTACTCTTAACTATTTACTTACCTCCTCATTCAAGCTATTAAGTAGTGAATGGTCTTAGCTTATTCCTAATATTATCTTAAATGCCTCGAGGACCTATTTTAATACACCAAATCAATCCATGATAATAAAGTAAGATTTTCATCTTGCTATGCATATATGCTGTAGTAAAATATCATGACCTTGGTAGGCTATTTCTATAATTACTTTTGCCTCACAAATCCAAACGACCAAATTATATTTTTCCAATTAAAGTAGACATGGTGGGTACAACATATCCAAAATTTAATCCAAAATATGACTACAAAATTTATGGTCAATTTTATAAATTTACCATATTTTGGATACAATTATACACTAAACAGTTCCACAAACTTAGTCATATTCAAAAACATAAAAAGTCTAATTAAAAAATTGATTTATATCCAATTAGTTAACATATAAATGAACATTTTTTATGTTTCACACATGCTCCAATTCAGCTTCTAAGGTCCTCAAATAAAATGATCAATCTCAGAATTTATAGGCATAAGCAACTTTAGGATCAGGCCAAATGAAGGAGCCATATCTCTTAGCAAACAAAATATTAAGCAAAACTACTGTACAAGAATTTAGATAAGATATAAGGCTACAACTATTATATTTTTTTTCTTCACCTAATTCCCATTCTTACATCACAAAATTATTAGAAAACAAAACTGAGAGTTGAGTAGGTTTCAACAATAACTAGTCACAATCAGGGGCCATATCTTTTCACACACAACTTATTTAGCAAAACTGTTTTACAAAATTTAAATGGGACATAACATTACAACTTTCATGCTTTGCACTTTACCTAGTTCATCTTTTAGGATTATTAAATTGTGGGTACAATAGTCTGCCTTGCAAATAGAATTAAAGGAATTTAGCTCATATTCACTATCAACAACTTCTCTACATGAATCCTAATTACAATTATTTTATAACTCTCATTATTTGCTCATGATTAACATGACATGGGTGAAAAAATATGAATCACATGCCTTTCACTAAAGCTAGAAAACCTCAAGATTCTTCCGAGTTAACTCAGTTTTTCTTCTTCCTCTTCTTCTTCTTCTTCTTCTCCTTCATTTCTTTCTTTCTTTCTTATCTCTCCCTTCCTTTTGTTGCACCTCTTGACATTTTTGCCTCTCTAATATGCTCCTAAACAAAGTAAAATTCAATTTGTATACCTACCTTAATAAGACAAAATCATGGTGTCTTATTCATATTGGTTGGAAGCTCAATTTTCCTTTTTAGTCCCTCTTCTTCACTCCTTTATCACCTCTACCCATCAACTAATACCCATATGCTCCTTATACTTTTAATAAGTTCCAAAACGTCATTATTTAAAATACTATAACATGTACATAACATATGATAATTTGTCATGCCACTATATAAACATCATATTCATATTCAAATGCCTCAAGTATAATAATGTAAATGTTATTCTCATGCTTATGCCATATAATGAATATATTCAAATATAACATCATTAAATTGTATATGAATTGTGTTAAAGATGTTATTGCCAACTTTGAGGATACCCTCTATGATATCAACTGGGTGCCTTACGCTCCTTGCTTGAGCATTATCTTAGTGTGGGCCTCACAGCGTGAATGCGTGGAAACACGCAACAAGCATAAGTACAACCCCAAAGAGAAAAACCATCATTACACTCCAGTACCTAACAGTTCTAAATACCATCTTCCATCCTTGGCTTTCCCTTTAATACATGATTAAGATAATTATACTTAAGTTTAGCACCCCAGAACATATATGTTAATATATCCTACAACACTGGACATATATCAGTCCCCTTCTTCCATAAGAGTACCTATTCCTTGAGGTACCACTCATAGATAGAGGGTCCTATAAGGAGCCGATGCTCATAGGAGCACCCCTCAACCTTGACAACCTCTTTAATCCACATGCCTTACTTCCCTTCTAAGCAAGTTAAAGCTATAAATGAGAACACATGTTAGAAGTATTCTAGCTAACATGTATATTACAAAAACTAACAATCTAACCATTTTGTGTGGAGGAAAATGCACCCAACCCAATAGAGCTTAATTAAGCAAGCTTGCGTGACGTCCACAGAATTCTCTGAGTGTCATATGCTAGTGATACTCCATTCTAGGGAAAGGCTTACTACCTTCTATCCATCCAAGCTTAATAACCCAAGCCTATCAAAAGAGATCATTATAAACATAAAGAAAATAAATAGATGTAAAAAGAGAGGAAGGGCTGTAAAGTTGATAACACATACCTTTAACATGTGCCAACTACCATTAAGGTATGACAACCTTCGGTAGCACTAATCTAAGAACTATTAAAGGTGCACTACTATGGTTGACCCCCGGTTGAAATGGCTTACCAATTGAAAGTCTTCTATTATTAGCAATAGACTCATTTTAGTAATGCCCCCGATGGTGGAGAAAAGTGTCCCTGTCAGCTCGTAGAGCAAAAAAACTCCATATTGCCTAGTCGATCACTTCAAGCGAGCTATCATTTATAGTATAAGGAGTGCCTAGTAAGATGCTCGATCAACTAAAGGCATTCTTCCTTTTTAAATTAGGATGAAGCCTAAGATGCTCTGAACATAGTTTCACTACAACACTAGGAAGTAGATACTAGCATCAACAAGGAAGGGAGTGTCTAAGTATCTAATCCTCATCATACAAGTGAAATTAGCAAACATGAAGGTGATCTCACCAATTTGGAATAAGAGGAAGGTGTGGGTCATGTCCATCCACTGCTTGACCAGAGTCTGCATCATTACGATATTGCTTTAAGAAAATATATTAGACATCTATAAGTATAGGATTCTATACCTCTTGATGCAAAGCTCAATGATGGAAGTCATCGAATACATGCTCAGAATGTAGGGGAAATTGCCAAAGGAAGAGATGAAAGCCCTAGGAAACCTTGGAGAAGCAAAACCAAGTGTAAGTCTAAAAGCCCAAAACGTAGTCCACAACCAAAGCCTAATCAACCAGCCTGAGTAAAAGGGTTATGCAGCCCATTAAGCAAGGTTGTACAACCCAATAACTAGGGTTGTATAGCCCATATCCAGGGCTATACAACCCTCTCTTAAACCCTAACCCCTAAAACTTTCTAGAACTAGTCTCCCCTTAAACCCTAGGGTTGTACAACCCTAACAAATAGATGTACATCCCATTCTTAGCTGTACAACTCATGTGAAAACCTCAATTCTAAGAGATCCATCTCCCTCTATGTGATTGGACATATTCTAGGAGATCCATCTCCCTCTATGTGATTGGATATAGGCATAATGCAACCAAAATCATTTCTAGCTTTATGCACTTATTCATCACCTGTAAATACCCGTTCATTTGACAATGGAGGAGAACACTTGGAAACCCTAACAAAACTCTGCTAAAATTTCCCCTTAAATCACATTTAGCATAAAAACCCTAAACTCTACCTCATCCCAATGTACAACAAAGCTTAATCTTTACACTTTGGTATATTTCCTAAGCATTTTGGGAGGATATTAGGCATCTAGTGACCTTCTGAGGGCAAAGAACACTTAAGGGCATCTAAGAAACCCCTCAATCCCTTTTCTTCTTCCCCTTCTTTCTTATTTCTTATTTTTTAAAAAACTTAGAATTTATGGGTTGTATAGCCTTAGTATAAGCTATAAATCCTATTATTTAGGGTTGTATAACCCCTACAATGGGTTATACAACCCTACTTTTCTGGATACAGTTTTGCAGAACTTTCTCCTTTTCTTTCAGATTTCTTCTTTGCCATGCCACTTTTTATGGTCTTCTATGACTCCAATGGTAGAATAGAAGGAGGCCCAATGGCCAAAGATCCCTATTCACTTGAAAAAGGTTTTGATAAGATTTGAAATGGTTTTCATGTTTTACCTTGTGCTAGTGCTTGTATTTTTACATCTTAGTTTAATGATGATTTCAGTTTTGTTTTAATCACTTTGGGGCATTGACCAAGTGAGGAAATTATTATTCTAAGGATCTTGAGAGCTCTTCTTATGTTTGTGTTCATGTTTAGAGTAAGTGAATAGTACTTTAGCCATACAACCCCTTATTTTGATTTGCATTCTAACCTTCTTAATGATTAGTAATGCTTATTGATGCCTAGCTCTTTGTCAACAATAAGAGGGAGGGTTCATTAACCCTAGGATCTCTTTTGTAATGAGTTTTTGCATTAGGGCATTCAACATCCTCCAAGTGCCTTGTATTACGTGTTTACCTCTTTTGATGCTCATGGTTCGTGTATTTTGATCTTATTTTGCTTGTTGATTCATAATGTGCGATTATGTTCATTGCGAACTTAGATGTATTATTTAGGCACCTTTGTATGAGAGTGATAGTAATATGTGTTATGTTCCTTCTTTGTACTTTGAGTTCATTTGGTTTGCCTTATGTTCCTTTCACTTGCTAAATTGTTCTCTTTATTTAGGTGTAGGTGTTCTTACTTGGGTTAGACCATGAATTTGGTCTTGATCAACATCCTATATGACTATAAATGATTATGATGTGTGATGATGACCCCTGTGCCATGTCACATGATCCCCACCCCTTTTGTATTGTGTATTTGATGTATGGATGTGTGGATACACATGATGACCCCCTATGCCATGATGCATAACCCCCACTCCCCTTTGGTTTGATGGAATGATTTGATTGGCTTGATTGTGTTAAAGGCATGCTTAGGACTATTAATCAAACTAATCAATAACTTGGTTAAATATTAAATGTGAACCAAAGATGCTTGAAGGTCGGATCCCAATTTGTTGGTGGCTTAGGGATGTCTAATCTCTTTCCTAAGTCATACCCAATTTTCGAACCTAATCTTTAATGGGGTGAAGACAAAATAGGCCTTCAAATTGACTTATATTAGGTTTATATTTTAACTTCCCTAGATTCTTGTCCCAAACACATATGACAAGATACCACAAAATTCACGCAATGTCATAATCATCGATTATTAAAAATCATACAGTTAGGCCAATTTACAAGGTCAACTCAATTGTTAAAATCACAAAATGCCACAAAATTTATAAAAAAAAAAAAAGGAAAAAAATTATCATTCATAGGCAGACAGGATATCACAAAAATTCAATAATTTCTTAAAAGAATAATAATAAATAACAAGCATTATAAAAGTCTACAGGTATATGTTTCGTGGTTTTAAATAATTTTTGCAATTAACTAGAATAATTTTTGCATGCAGGAATAGAAATAAAGATTAATAACCAGCAAAATAAAAAAGATAGTTGAATGCATAAAGCAACACAAAATTAGGTAGATAATTGAAAATTAAATAACTCAAAATTCATAGGTGAGAGTCCTGCAAGCTAATTTAATTATTGAGACTAACCTAAATATTTGCATGCAAATAAAGGTAGTAACAATGTGAAAGATTTTTTTTCAAAAAGAGAAATATAAAAGAAAATAAAAAATAATAAAGACAGAAAAAATAGGAAGCATGGATTGAAGATCTACCGGGCCAAATGTAGCACTGGAGAGATGGGAAGTTGGGTCATAAATTAGGGGAATGTCCATATCCGGGTCAAGACCTCTTAAGAAGGTCTTTGAGTGCACATGTAGTAATGAATAAATAGAGTCAAAGCTATGACAAAGCATTAAGGTCATTAACTCATCTTATGATGAGTAATTGCTTTAAGCAAAATTTGCGACAACATCATGAAAATCTGGTGTTGATCATCATTGTGAGCCATAATCTTTAAGAGCAAATGAGCCTAAATCGCCTAGAGGACTTGAGAGGAAAAAAAAGAAAAAAAGAAGATAAAATAAGAAAAGTGATGAAGATGACACTTTGAATTTGGCAAGGGGTATATATACCCCAAGATTGCATTTACAAACAACATAATTTTCTGTATGGACAACTAATGCCCCTTCATGTTCAACATCCTTGATATGCTCTATGTCTTGGTTTAGTTGTCTTTATAAATGAGGCCTCGTCTATAAGACCTCCTAGAGAAAGGAAAAACAAAGAAAGGAAGGAAAAAGGGAAAAAGGAGAAAAAGAGAAAAGGAAAGAAGAAAAAGAAAGAGGAAAGAAAAAAGAGAAAAAAGAAAAGAGAAAAGAGAAAAGAGAAAAGAGAAAAAAGAGAAGAGAATCCAAAAAGAGAAATCTAGCAAAATGCCAGAAATATTTGCCAAACTTTATAAAAAAAATTTATTATTGAAGTAGGAAATGATTAAAGCAAGCAACCAATAGAAGAATTCATTAGAATGATAGGTTCAATAAAAAAAATTGAGAGAAAAGAATCAAATTATCAAAAAGGAAAACCATCACAAGTATTTTCCAAATGAGCCATTAAAGTATAAATCTATTCTGATACTGCTAGAGGGCTGCTACAACACAATTTCAAACTTAGTAACTGCTAAAGAGTTACTAAGGAAAGAATTCTTCCCTAGTACATGCTAGAGGGTTGTTAGAAAATGATTTCAACTTCTAATACCTACCATAGGACTGCTAGAACATAATTTCAATCTTAGTAATTGCTTGAGAGCTACTAGAAAAAAAATTCATCCCTAATTTCTACCAAAGGCTTGCTGGAGAACAATTTAACTTTTAGTATCCACTAGAGGGCTGCTAGAGCATGATTTTAACTTTTGGTACCTATCAAAGGGTCGCTAGAGCATAGTTTCACTCTGAATACCTATTAGAGAGATGCTAAGAAGATAATCAATCTAAGTACCGAATTGAGGGTTGTTGGAATAAGCATTTGACCTGACACTTACTAAAGAACTGCTAAGAAGCTTACTATTTGCCAGAAAGCTACTAAGAAGATAACAAATTTTGGTACCTACTCAAGGGCTGTTAGAAACTTACCCCATACATGCTAGAGGACTGCCAATAAGCTTGGTACTTATTAGAGGGCTGCCAAAAACCTTAATACTTGCTAAAAGAGTTGTTAAGGGAAATATGACCTTAGATATCCTTTTTTATGGTATTTACATTCATGTTGAATGCTTTATTATGCCTTATAAAATGGCCATTTTTCAAATGTCATTTTCCAAGTCCTACAAAGTAATAAGTAAACTATAAGCAATAGATTTTGAGTCCTTAGGATGTTAGCCCAATGATGAGAAACTAGAATTCTTTTCCAAAAGAATAAAGGAAATAATGCCTAAGAAAGGGGAAAAAGCTTAGGAAAAGACTTAAATAAAACCTACCATTCATTCAACTAAACCTTGCAAGCCTTTTAGAGAAAGGAATGGTTGGTTGTACAACTAACATGGATGGTTGTATAACAAGCTCTAGAGGGTTATATAGATCACTAGATGGTTGTATAGATAATCCACTAGAGTGCAAAAGTAAGAAGCTTCCAAAATAGTGAACAATTAAGCCTTAAAGTGTTGTATAATTAACCCTAAGGTTGTATAGTCTTTCCCATAGCTGTATAAACAACTAACAAATCCTAATCTCTAGAATTTTCCTTATTCACATTTGTAAAGAGTGTGAGATAGGGTGCAATCTAAGCCATTGGGCTCATTTATACCTATTCCCTTCTATAAATACCCCTTCCATGAAAGGGAGAGAGGAGGCTCTTTCTACCATAACTAAACTCTATCAAAATTACTTCTCAACAGTTAAAACCCTACCATAAACAAAAATCACAAACCCTAACACATACGCTTAAAGCATTCAAGGTAAAATTAAACATTGCATAACTCTTTCACATTGTATCCCTTTGCATTGAGATGAAGTTCTAACGTCAAAATGCCTATGAGGGCAAAATACCATAATTAGGGCATCTAAGGACCCATTTCCTCCCCCTACCCTTTTTCTTTTCACCTTTTTCTTCTTGCCTTTTTTTATTTAAATTTTAATAATCCTAGTTGGGTGTATAGATAGATCATTGTCTGTATAAACCATTAGGAGGGTTGTACAAACCATTGGTTGATCTGTACAACCCTTTTTTATTGTTTACAACACTATTGTGTGTGTACTCTTTATGATTTTCTTATTTTCTTAACATCTTATTAGCCTTATGTAGTAGGAATAGGGCATGTTACAATAACCTATGACCTTTAATCCTCATTTTTAAGGCTATAGTCGCTAAAAAAATTATATTTAACTTTGTTATTTTATCTTCTTTATGTCTTCATTGCATGGTTTTCTTATCTTACATGTGTGATTATGGGAGTGCATGAAAAGGAGAGGGTGTTAAACCCAAAGACCCTTGGATTCTTTTTTTGTTATATGGATTTATTATAATGGCTGCCTTATTCCTATGTAATTTCTTTTATTCTACATCTCTGGTAGAGTCTGAACTAGCCTTTGCATTTAATAGAAGATTCATGGTATTTAATAAGGAACCACAATCCAAGGATCACTTTTTTGGTGTTTATTATTATGTATTAAAATTTTCTTTGGCTTTATGTTGATGTTTGAGTCATCTTTTCATTTATTCTTGCATCCTAGCCTCATTTATGACTAGGAATGCCTCTTTTATTGCCCTTACATAATACATCCTTTTAGAAAACATTGGGAGAGGATCTTAAGATCCCATAACCCCTCATTTGCACTGCCATTTTTTTTTTTGCCTTAATACTCTCCATCTTCTTTTGCATATTTATTATTATATGTATTATGTTAAGATGCCATTGAATGTCATTGTTATGTTTCATGTTCCATATTAAGTCTAATATGTTTAATGATGAATATGAATAATAGGTTAGGCTTCCTATTTGACATTTGTGATAGTGAATTATATGGGATATTATGGGCTAAATAGGTTAGGTTCCTAAGTCATAAGATGAGGTGGTGAACTTCTCCTTTGATTACCCATTTCTAATAAGTTTGAGGGGTTGTTTTGATTTATTTATACATTTGATTTAAGGACTAATGTGTATTTTCTTTTAAAGTTAAAATGTCCATTTAATCCATGTTTCATGATAATTTAGTTACTTGCATGTTAATTCCTATTTATGCCCTTATATGTACCCCTCTCCCATGGTGATTGTTTATAATGACTTGAATGTTATGAATGATTGATAATGCATTTAATGAATGTTTTAATGCCATCTAATATAAACTAATTAATCAATAAGGATGAAATTGTGATTATAAACCAGAGATACCTGAAGGTTGTATCCCAAAATTTGTGTAGTTTAAGGGTGTCTAACCTCTTTCTCAAACTCAATTTATGATAAGATGAAGATGGATTAAGCGTTCTAAATTGACCTATTAGGCTTAGAATCCATCCCTAGAATTTTTTTCCAACTAAAGTTAGGTGGTGACTCTAATCAAGGTTAGGAGTGGTACCAAAGTATTACCTCATATTGGCCCTTAGTGGGGACTTCATTTTATTAAAGGCTTCTACCTATTATAATGCCTTTTAAGGGTCCACTAGTGACACCAAACACGCGCCATAAAATGGGATTGTACCAATAAATGATCCTCATCCTCTTCACCCTCGATTGTCAATAAAAGGATAGGAGTTACAAGTAAGATTTCACTTGTTCAAGCACAACTGCGAAATATAGGTGCTCATTGGCGATTTAAGCAAAAATGAGTGATCCACTAGATTAAAAATCCACAAGGGTAGTCCAAGCAAAAGTTAGGGTGAAAAATAAAAAACAACAATTAAAATAATATTAAAAGAAAATTAATCAAAAAGAAAAATAATAATGAATGGTTATAGGAAGAATGCACCTAAAGGAATTATAGGCTCCTCGAGAAAGACTCATTAATCCCCAAAGTAGCCTTGTCTAACCCTAACAATAGTCTTACTAAGGGTCAT
Source organism: Omphalea diandra (assembly GCA_949677035.1). Lineage (NCBI taxonomy): Eukaryota > Viridiplantae > Streptophyta > Magnoliopsida > Malpighiales > Euphorbiaceae > Omphalea > Omphalea diandra. The sequence goes on from CATIWR010044065.1 coordinate 23,727, forward strand.
AGATAGTGAGGTCTTGCCTATTTCGATCTCCTCTAAGAGCTCAAAACCTTAGAAGTCAACCTCACAATCATCCTTATGAAGTAAGTACTCTCCTATTAAGATGAGTGGCAAAATACAAGCTTAGGTAGCCCTAGTAACACTCCTATGGGCTTACAAGGAGAGTAAAAAAGAAAGCAATAGCTTTTTCTCCCATAAGGTATATTGTTGTGCCTTATCATATGGCAAGGAGTTCCATCATTTTGCAGGTATGAAAATGCAAACCTATCATAAGCGATGATGCAATAATATAGAATAACACCAAACTCATCAATAAGTGGGTAAGTCTCAGTCTCCTCAAAATCAAAAGAATGAATAAATGGGTCTTAAAAGTCACAAGCTAGTTGAAGAAATTTTAAGGTCAAGTCTGAGAAATAAGATATGGTGAAGAGCCTCAAAGCTTCCTTAGGAAAGATAGGACCAGTTGGAGGCATCAGAAGACTTTAAAAATACTTTAGCCATGGTGGAAAAGTGAAATATAGTTGTTGGAGGTACAAAAATCAAGGTGAAAATAGTTAAAAAGGAGATAAGATATGAATAATGTCTGATAGTTGTAAATTATTTATACATACATGTAAAGCTATCTATGCAAACAACAAGTCATATGTATAAACAATTTTCTACTTTGTATAGACTATTATGACTGAGGTAGTAGTGTGAGGGGCTTTAATCTACATTTTCATTCAAGGTTTGAGTTAGGGCCAATTCCAATAGGCTACAATCATGTTGTTAACTTAAGTAAACAAATAATATGAGAAAACGTCATCTACCATACATAAAGTAGCTAATATGCAAGTAGCAAAATTAGAGCATTGTGGCCTAAACATTTAAAAATGACAAGTAAACAAAAAAGGGGCAAACCATTCCAAATATTGTTCAAAAAATCCAGTGATGTATAAATGTTCCTATAGACTACTATAAGAAGAAAAATAAAAAAAAGGCCTACGATAGAGAGAAAATGATGGCATCCTAATCCTCTTCCTCAGTGGACTCCTTTTTCTCCTTTAGCTCCTCCATTATGGGTAGCTCCAAGTTGGCCTATAAGTTAGTGAGCTTAGCATAAACCTCCTTCAATGCCTGATCTTTCTAATGGATCTCTTCCAAGAAAGTAGAAACAAAACAAAGGTTATGGTGGTTAGGACATGCACACATAAACACATATATACATGCACACATTCAATAATATGTTCTTTACTTATGGCTCATGAATGTATTAGGTGTAGGTCTTTTTTAGAGCAGTAATTAGATCTACTAAGTGTTCAACCTAGGTGGGAGGGACCTACACATGGACAACATCAGAATAATAAGCAATAAGAAATAAAATCACAGATTGGAAGATAGACAAAAGAACTTACATGGGTGCCAATAGAAGGGATGAAGAAGCATGTGGACCATGTGAGCTCCAACAACATCAACATACTAGTGACAGAGGCACGGTAGGACTCCATTAGGCTACCTAGTAGAGGATCTATCTTACCTACTACCAACAACTCTAGCCCTGATGCCTCTAAAGTGAAAGGCTATATATGGCTCTTTATTTAGTCTCATAATTCTAATAATTAATATGTTATTTCCTTCTATATTTATCAAATAATGCTTAATTTTTACTCTTAAGTGAACCTTATTAAACATATTTTGTGTTTGTAGGCAAAGAATTGAAGAAAGAAGAATAAAGAGAGAAAAAGACGTGAAGCATGAATATGCACACAACTGTGCCTCGCTCAGGGTTAAAAGGGCATCAAGGAGAAGCAAAACCATATTTGCAAGAGGACAGTTGTGCCTTTTTAAAAGAAGAAAGATCAAGAGGACAAAAATATGAAACATAACCATTTGTATGGTCATGCATGAAAGGAAATCATAAAAGGCATCAAGCACACTTGAGAAGCACAACTGTGCTTTCTTTGTTATAAAGCAATCATAAAAGAGCACCATTATATGCATGACTATGCATTTCATTAAACCAAAATCATAATTTAGCTATCTTGAAGGATTTCTTTCCTATTTCGGGCATTAAAACTTCCTTTCTCTAAGATTTGATTAGAGCATTATTTAAGAATGAAATTGAGCTAGAAATTGAAAAGAGAGAGAACCTAAGGAAAAGTACATTAGTCAAGATGGTTTCTCATTAAGTTTTTAGAGAGAGAAAGGTGTAAATAATCAAAGGAATCAAGAAGAAGTTCATGGCTACTCTTGGGGCTAAATTGATTATTTTCTTTTTGTCTTTCTATTCTACTATGAACTAAACTCAGTTTGGCTAGGGTTGTAAATGGATCTTATTTTATTTATATTCAGTTTTCTTAGTCTAAGTCTTTCGGTTTCATTTGTTATTCGTGCTAACAATTATTGAGTACATCTTATTTGATTAACTGGCCATTGCAATCTTAGTTTTGTGAAAAGACAATGGAGACATGCTTTTCATAAAATGAAACCTTCAATAATTCTCTTGTTTTGTTATTAAGTTGAGGAACCTTAACAAACCATTGTTATCCATACAGTCTTACTTAGTAAGGCAATTGCATCATCTTTAACATTTAAGTTGAGGAACCTTTAGCTTAACATGCTTTTGTATGTCAGTTTTCACTCAAAAGGGATTAATTAAACACCTTATGACTCAATAGTATCACATGATGCTTGAACCATTTAGAAAAGGATTAGGAAATCTATAGAAAATCATCAAGTGAAATTAAACCCCTAGCCAATCTCATTCCTTGATTATCACTCATTACTATTAGTGTTTAGTTTAATTTTCTTATTTGCAACATTATTCATTATCCTTTATTGATTATATAGATAATATAAGATATAAGATACTTAGTACTTAAATTTGATCATTGTGGGAATGATATTTATACTCACATAGTACATTTTATTGCTTCTTACTTGTGTGAACTTACATATTAGGGATTTTTATGTAGCATGCACCTATTATCAAGATTTTGGCGTCATTGTCGAGGATCGATAGCTTTAATACTAAGTTATTATTTTTGTATTACTATAGAATTTTATTTTTCTATTTTTAACCTTGCTTATTATCTCTCTATTTTAGGTGCATGGCTAGAACTCGAAATCAAGAGATCGAAGAAGATTTACTTCCTTTTGATATGGAATACAGTGCACGCTAAACCAAAGAAGCTGAGAGCAATAACAAAATCAAAAGATGGCAAATCAAGGAGACTATCAGTTTAAGGATTTTGTAATACCACCGCTTAAGGGATTACAACTGGCTATCACTCGACCAACCAGTAATGCTACCACTTTTGAGATTAAGCTAGCATTCATTTAGATGCTTACCAATACCTTGTAATTCCATGGTCTGTCTAATAATGATTTTAATGCTCACATAATAAACTTAGAGATCTGTGACACATTTAGGCAAAATGAAATGTTTATAAATGCGATAAGATTACCCTTAACACAAAACCCTAAGACAACATAATTTTCAACCCCCACCACCAAACTACCAACCTTAAGAAAAGAAATCGAGCAATGTCTTAGAAAAATTCATAACCAAAGCCGATGTTGAGTTTGAACATCATTAAGAGAATATGAGAGGACTAGTGGCGAAGATAGATCAAGCCAATAAAAATCATTCCTCCTCCATCCTTAACCTTCTTACCTAAATAGGTCGAATAGTCACTACTCTTAGTTCTAAGTCTCAAGATACTTTACCTATCTCTTTCGAAACCAACCTAAAAGATCATGTGAAAGCCATCACCATTAGGAGTGGTAAGGAACTTCAACTTAGTGTAGAGAATGAAGAAAAAAAGGAAGAAGGCAAAGTGGGTAAAGATGAAATGCCGATCATGAAGGACAAGCCTAAAGAGTAGGTCCCCTATATGCACCTTTCATTTTGTTCCCTTCAAGACTCAAACAAAATATGGTGAAGAAGGAATTTACAAAAGTTGTGGATATAATAAAAAAATCCAAATAAATATACCATTTATGGGTGCACTTCCCCAAATGCCTAAATATGTAAAGTTCATGAAGGACATCCTTTTGTAGAAAATCAAATTAGAGGAATCCAAGAGAGTCACTTTAATTGAGGAGCTTAGTGTGATCCTACTCAATATGTTACCTTCAAAAATACGAGATTTAAGGAGTTTCACTATACCTTGTGATATTGGTCATGTTTCTTTTGAAAAAGCTCTTTATGATCTAGGATCTAACATCAATCTAATGCCTTTATCTATTTTTGACAAACTAGGTATTGGCGAGATGAAGCCCACCAAGATTTCCCTCTAACTAGCAGACCATTCAATCATTTATCTTAAAGGGATAATTGAGGATGTGCTCATCAAAGTAGATAAGTTCATCATCCCAGTGGATTTTGTAGTTCTTAACATAGAGGTGGATAGAGAAATCCCATTACTCTTGAGACAATCCTTCTTAATAACAGGGAGTGTTTTAGCTCATGTTAGGGGAGACATGTTCACATTGAGAGCGAGAGAAGAGGAAGTGGTTCTCAACATGTATAAAGTGATAAAAAAAAAAGCTTATGAAGGATGAACGATGCTTGAGGATTGACGTCTTTGAAAAGTGCACTACAGAAGTCTTTCAAGAAAAGGAAGGAACCCTGAAAATCAAAAAGGTGGCCAGGGTAAGTATAGAGGAACAAAAAAAGGAAGATGTTATAAAGGTAAGTATCCTAACTCTACAAATTTGTGATGCTCCTTCTTCTTCTTCTGTTCTTTTTGAGCCTTTAAACTATATCCCCGCCTTTCATTCTTAAACCTCCTCAACTTAAGCATAAGCCTTTAACCCCTCACCTTAGGTATGCATAGTGATGAGACCCTTGTAGTTATCATTTTTAATGAGCTTACCCAAACACAAGAGTAAAAACTATGGAGGGTTGTGAGCATCGCATTAGTTTTAGCTCGAATAAGTGGAATCTTGCTTACGACTTCATCCTTTAATCAATCAGTAGAGGATCAAAGAGATAGAGGCCTTTACATTGGTAATGACCTAAGATGTGGCACATGCTTCGATCAATAGGGGATCCTTTTATACCTTGTATTGTTTAAAGACCTAAGTCTAAAATGATGGTCATCGGGGAACCAAAATATAGGGCAATATGTTGGTACCATCCCTATGAAATATGGAGTCACCACCTGAATATGGTCGAGATAAGAATCTAGGGAAGACAAAATTTGAACCTAATTTAAGTCAATTAGAAGGCCCATTTCGTCTTCACCCATCAGAGATCAAGTTTGAAAATTGCATATGGCTTAGAAAAAAGGTTAGGCACCCCTAAACTGCCTAGATATTGGGATCCAACATTCAACTATCTTTGGTTCATTTTTAATATTTTAATAGAGATGTTGATTAGTCTTATTAACACCCCTAAACATACATCTAAGCATGATCCATTTAAACAAATTAAGTCACCAACTACAAGGGAAAGGGGTCATGCATCATTACAAAGGGATTTCATGCATTTCATCATCCGCACATAACATTTTAAAGAGGGGAAGGGGATCATGTGACATGCAATGGGGGTTATCATGCATTCATCCATACCACAATCATCTATAAATACATAGGATGATGGTCAAGACCATATTTATGGTCTAACACTAGTAAGAATACCTACACCTAATGGAAAAGAATAAGCTAGTAATCAGATCGTGAAAAATAAATAAAAGAAATAAAAGGAAAAGCAAATAAAGTCCCTAGTAGCCATCTTACCACACCTCTAAAGTTGAGGTTCTTAAACATACATTTAATGTCCATGGTAACACATCTTAACATGATAAATCAGTATGCTAAACATAATAAAGATGCATGAATCATGATCAATCAAAAGGATAAATATGCAATGCAAAACATACAAGGAAGATATTGGCCTAAGGTAAAGATTCCCTCAAATTAGATCCAAAGATTGATGAACCCTCCCTCATATTGCTCATAAGGAGCTAAAACACCCATAACACAACTAACCATTACAGAAGTTAGAATGACAAATTAATGAAGGGGGTTGAAGAATCAAAAACATTATTCACATGGTTAGCACATAAACTCCTAACTCAATGTGAGTTCTCAAGGTCAATGGAACCTTAAGTTCCTCCTTCGATCATGATCTTGGATTATTAAAATAGAATAAAAACATCTCCTTGAAATCAAATGAAACATCCCAAGAGCTCTTTAGTATGTAACAACCATTTTCATTTAACAGAACTCATATTACTCTGATACCAATAAATGTAATAACCATATTCATATTTGCTCTGATACCAATAAATGTAATGACCAATTGTGTTTACAAATCATGTTGCTCTGATACCAGTAAATGTAATGACCATTGATACCACTGAATATTAGTTTTTTTTTACTACCACAATCTGTAATGCTACAATCGGTACTTATCAGAGCATTCAACATCCGGGATTTGTCGTCGGTCCCGCGATGTCATACACACTAGGATTTGCACATTTACCCCGTGTGTGCTTGAGCCCTCTCTGATACCAAAACTATAACATCTAAATTCATTTGTCAAACCAATAATTGTTACATTCATTGTTCTCATTTGTAAATCAGCTTTGATACCACAAATTGTGACATCACAACGTGGCTATAGCTGGTACCTATCAGAGCACTCAATATTTGGGATTTGCCCGTCGGCCCTACGATGTCATACACACCAGGATTTGCACATCTGCCCGGCGTGTGCTTGAACCCTCTGATACCACCAACTGTAACTATCGTCTTCAGTTGCAAATCAAGGCATTTCAAGTTCAGAAATGCATACACATTAAAGTTTATTCATCATACATATATAATCCCATATGTATTTAATGTACACATGTGTTAACTAATGTCAGGACCAGTGACCATAACTAGTTCCTATCAAATGTATGTACATGACACAAGGAGAGAGAGTTGGAATTCATCTGATGACCTGTGTTCCAAGTGTCTCTATGCAAAACTTTTTGTACCAAAGTGTCCAAAGTCTATGCTTCAGTATCTGAAAAATAATTGCGATTTGGTGAGTCGCGACTCAGTGAATAAAAACAATAATCAAATTCTCATGGCATAATTTATAATCAAATATTATCAAGATACATTGCAAGTATAACAAGTGACTATGCAAGTGCAAATGTAATAGCTTTGTTTTTGTCGTGATCGAGCAAGGCAAACATTGCTCCAAGGATATTCATGTGATTCATGTAACATATGATTTGGGACCTATTGGTCCATCTTCCTGTAATTCATTTGACATATGATTTGGGACCTATTGGTCCATCTCCCTGTAATTCATTTGATATATGATTTGGGACCTATTGGTCCATCTTCCTGTGATTTGCAAGTGTTTGACAAGTCGGTCACAACACCCCCTTTTAGTTCCATGTGCAAGTTCTTATTCACAAATGATATGTCAAGTAATCATTAAGAGCATTTAATTCTTACTTGGCATGTATTCCCATGTAACATGTAACAATTCAATCATATATACATGTAATATAACATAATCATATTATTTACATGTAACATGTAACAATTCAATCATTCTCACTTGACTTATATTTTCATGTAACATGTAACAATTCAGTCATTCATACATGTAATAGAACATAATCATATCATACAATTATCGCATACACCCATTGAATCCAATTATGGTTTTTACTCACCTTTTGATGTTACCGACCTTTATGATAGGGCTTCTTCAAAGTATTGAGATCCTAACATTTGATACATACATGGTTATAAGTATATCAAAATGATTATGAATGCTTGGTATGCAGTTATGGCATGATTCATGCAAGTGTACCTATTGTTTATACATATTTTCCTTATATGGCAGCTTGAGCTTGCTATACGGTCACAATAATAACTCTTGATATACTCATCCAAATGGCTTGATTCTTTTTTTCAAACAAACTAAACATATAATAGGACAACATATTCAAATTTCAGGCTAATATCAGATACACATAAAATGTGGTGAATTTTTAAGTTCTGACCTGTTGCAAT
>CATIWR010044070.1:0-16867 GCA_949677035.1 Omphalea diandra
TGAGAAATCGCGGTCCACACCAAAACCGAAAGCGAATTCTGATGATTCTGTTAGTGTTGCTGCTAATGCTATTGTTGCTTTGCCTGTTTCACCTTCTTCCAATCTGCAAAATTCGGTTCCTGTTGCTTCAGTGAAGGCTGATATTGTTTCTGATGATTCTTCAAAATGCGTTGTGGATGCCAAAGCTGCTCCAAAGTATGCACTTAACTTCCTTTTTTTTTTTTTTTGGTTTCAATGAAAGTCTCGTGTGGTTAATTAATTCTGTCACATGATCAATACTCATGTTCATGCGCTGCGTAAGTTAAGCATTATAATGTTTTTGGTGCCTGATTAGTGATTACAAGCCAATGCAATGGTTTCCCTTTTTCTGTTCAATGACCTGGAATTGGTCCGATTACTTGATTTTTAGGTATAATGCAATGATATTTGAAGCAATTTCAACGCTAAATGAGGAAAAGGTAGCAGATATCAATGCAATTGTCAGCTACATTGAGGTCTGAAGGAAGTTTCTGCCTTCATTGTTCTTTTACTTCTGTGGTCACTTACTGTACAAGAGGCTATTATTTGTGGTTATAGAAAAAATCTACGTGTCAAATTTTATAATTTATGTGGACATACGATATAAAATGCATGTTGGCTTCTGCTAATATTTCATTCTGGTTTTCCCTAAGGTTTGGACTAGAACTTTAGTCCTTTTTTTTTTTTTTTAAGTTCAATCCCTGGAGCTGCAATTGAACATGGAAAATTGCTTTTGTCAAAAATCAATATGGCCATATGCAGGGTAAATGTTCTCTCTGACATGCTATCCCTGTGTCCAACATTGGAGGGTAGCCACACAAAAGTTTAAGACAGAAAACAATAAGAAGGTGTATTCAATTAATACTTTTATAGACTTTTTTTGATTGAATGACTTTTATAGAGTTTATAGATTTTTTAATGATTTTATGGAGTTTGTAAATTTATGAATGATTTTAAGACTTTTTTTATTGAATGACTTTTATAAAGTTTATAGATTTTTTAATTTTATGGAGTTTGTAAATTTATGAATGAGTTTTGAAGATTTTTATTTTCAAAGTCTATAAAAGTCTTGAAAAATCTTAAGAAGATGTGAAAGAAAATTTTTTAGATGTTTTATCCTAAAAAGGTTATCCAAAGTCTATAAAAGTCTATTGATTTTGGAAGTCAATGACTTTTTGAATACCGGTAAATTTTATAAACTTCATAAACGTTGTAATTGAATATTCTCAGATTTTTATAGAATTTTTTCAAGTCTTTAAAAATCTTTATTGAATACCCTTTGATTTGTATAGATTTTTTGAAGTCTTTAAAAGTTTTTGTTGAATACCACTTAACTTTTAAAAAGTTTTTAAAAGTAACTATTGAATACTTCATGATTTTTAAAATCATTTAAAATCCATTAAATTTTTTAATTCTCACAATGCAATACACCCTACTACATGAATAAATAAATAAACTGATAGGCTTGAGGACATTTTTGTTATCATTAGGGTAAGTGTGTCTAACGGATGAAAATGAAATTATAAGAAAACAACTACAAGTTTAGGATGTGGTAAACATTTGATCAGGATTTAGTTATGTTGGAATTTTCATATAGTATCACCATGAGTTCAAATTGTTGCTGCATTTACATCCTATTTACTTACTTTTTACTATAATGTCATTTTTCATGCCCTATGAGTTTTGAGAAATATGACAAGTTTGTTATTTCTTTCATTATTCATCCAGCAAAGGGAAGTGGTACCACAAAATTTTAGAAGGCAATTAAGTGCGAGGTTAAGAAGATTGGTTGCACAGGAAAAACTTGAAAAGGTGAACAGATCTACCGTTGCATTGCTATATTTTCTATGATTGCTATGTCCTGATACTGATGCTGTTTGTAGCAAGTTAAAACTGTTCTAGCAATTGCCACCTCCCTCCCCAACATCCGTTAAAGAATAAATGAACAAATAATGGGAAGGTGGTGCATGTAAAAGTACAAAGAAGTACTTTCTAGTAAACTATTGCGGCTAGCTATAGCTGCTAAGAAGATCAATTTCTAATATCATCCTTTGTGCTTTTGTAAATTGAGAGGACTTTTCTTGCTAACTTGAAAAGACAGGCTGAGCAAGGGAACTAATTTTTATAGAAGGGAACAGTGTGCACATTTCCTTTGAGAATCTATTTGCACTAGATTTTGAGCTGGGAGGGCATACTAAATCATGTTTTCTGAAGGCAGGTAGAAAATTGTTATAAAGTAAAGAATAGTTCCTCATTAGGGACTAAAACCCATGCACCGAAACAGAAAGACATCCAACCTAGGCATTTACAGAGCGCTGGTTGCGTAAATTCTGTTAATACCGTAGAAGAAGCAGCAGTGGCTGCTGCATACAGGATTGCCGAGGCAGAAAACAAGTCATTTGTTGCAGCTGAAGCAGTTAAGGAGGCGGAGAGGGTTTCAAAGATGGCTGAAGATGCAGATTCTCTACTGCAATTGGCTAACGACATATTTGAGAGATGTAAAGTCTCATTCTCGTATCTTTTGTCATTGCTTTTCCTCTTTTTATTAATATGTAGTCTTTTTTTCCTTCAACTCTACAGGTTCACGAGGTGAAGTTGTGCTGATGGCATGAGATAAGATTTATGCCTTATCAAATGAGAAAGATGACGATCTTCTCAACTAGATTGCATGTAGATAGTCGTTCTCTCTCTACATTTTTGTTAGACATGATCAAGCTAAATGAAAGAGCTGTTCTGTAGTAATAATTGTGATGTACTTTTAGAAAAGGTCTTAGTGGCAGTTATTTACAAAGTAAACAATTGCAGGTCAACATCTTGATCTTGTAATGTCTTCTGTCGTGACCTACCTTTCACTTTAAACTTTAGTAACATATCATGTTAATTATAAGGTTATTGTATTCGATATTTTTTTAAAAGAGAGAATAAGGAACTGATGAAAGACTAATAGTGTCGTAATCACGTACGTGCATGCTATGCTTATCACCCGAACATTTAAGACCATTTAACTGGTGTGCGTGGGAATCTTGGATTCCTGATTGGAAGAAATCACACCACATGTAACCTCCTTTTTACTCTGGAAAGTAAAGAGATACTTTTCCTCTCTGAAACGGACTATATTGCTCTGAGATCAAAGCAAGGAGTTAAGGCCATCATGCGTCATTTGTTTAGTCCCGAGCAACCTCAAAATTGCAGGTTCTCTTCTCTATTTCTTTCTCAATGTTATTCTAACCGGTCAGATATTCGACCAAAACTAACATAATGTTTAAGAACCTTATAGTTTTTTTTTTCTTTTTTTTCTTTTTTTGGTTTTACAAATTCAGTATGAAAATTACTGTCCATGTGGCTCATAGCCATGCTAATCATTTCTCTTCTAAGATTTTGTATCTATATTCCACTCAGATATTAATTTCATTGTAGTTGCTGGAGTTTTCAATATATTTCAGCATAGTTATACATCTTCAGCATTAATCTCTGTTTAAATAAGAGACTGTTAGCACATTTATGACAAAAAAAAGAAATAAAAAATCTTGGTAAAATGTCTGCAACAAGCCATCAGAATTGCATAATTCCTCAACGCTACTTTTAGTTATTCATATAGTTGTCAATATCCCAGAGCATACAGTGATCGCTATTAGAAGTGGAATTATGGACAGCGACATTATCTACTTTTGGTTAGCTTCCTCTGCAAACCAAAGCAGCTGCCTTTTGCCAGAAGATATGGACTGTCAAATTAATTAATTATGGAACTACCATCTTCGACAGAGTTAAAAATCATAAAAAATACTGTTTGATTGGCTTACGCCATGACAAAAGAAAAGAACAACCTTAAGTGTCTTGTTCATGAGCAATAGATGCTTTTATCATCACTCATATCAACACAGAACCATAGGCAACTGAAAATAATGTAAATATGTAAAACAGAAGCCAGAAAACATTAATATTGGTATTTCCAAACTCCAGCCAATTAAGAAAACAATCATGCTGTGGCATGGATGGCTCGCAAGATTATGCAGGGAATATGAGCAAAAAACAAAACTCAAGATTGTCCAGATAACAATTTGAATAGCTGATAACATTGCAATCTCCCAACGTAAGCTTTATAAATAGAACCAGTCTCTCATATACACTGCTAAATCATATTCTTTGCTGTTGCTGAGGAGAAAAGAAATAAAAAGAAATGCAACCTGCCATACCTTTCCAGTAAAAGAAACCGCAGTGCACACCTTCACATATAGGAGACTACAAGAGTACAAGCCCAAGTTCTGATGAAGTCAAGGCATTTCGGATCCGATAATTATAAAGATAATAGTGAAGCTGCCCATCACCTGGCCCAAATTTCAGCTCTTTGAGGAAAGACTGATTTTCCATGACATCCAATGCATTAAAAACATCAAAATCCTTTTGCTTGGCAACAATAAGTGCATCATTCATCAACTGCAGCAATGGAGTCGTAGTCGCAACATTATAATATGAATAAGCAGCTTTCAAAGTTGAGTAATTCTGGTTTCCAAGGATAGATGATGGAAGAGTGTAGAAGCTGCAAAAGTCAGTGATCTCATGTGTGACTGGACTCTCAACCAAGTAACTATCAATCACATCCTCAGTCGGAAGAAGCCAATGCTCCACATCATTCTCATCAAAATCTGGAGCAACAAAAAACTGGCTTAAGTAGTTTCTGAGCAACCGTGTAACAGCAGGTACATCGTGAAGCTCCATTTTCCTAAATCCAGGAGTAGCTGGTGAATCTGTTAACTTATAAAGTTTTATCGTCCGACTCATAGTCATTCTTGCTCCAAGTCTAGAGAAGCCAACATCAATAAGTTTTTTTGGGTTCAAGGACCTATGCCAATACTGACAAGTTGTTATTGGTGTTGGAAGAACCACTCCAGCAGTGTAAGCTGCTTGCCAAATATTCTCCAAATGAACCCGCCTAGTAACCTCCTTGATCATAACAGGGGCAAGCCTTTTTGACCTGAGCTTCTTGTGAACACATAAGAAATTGATCTCAGCCATTTTCACAACTTCATCACGCACCTTTATCCTTGCAGGCACACCAGTTATAAAAGCAACCAGCTTCTTGGAAGCTTTGGCACGAACCCCAATGTGCCAGCTTCGATAATAACCAGGAGGGCGCAGAGCCCACCTGAGGAATTCCTTCGAGTAATTAAATCTAAACATGTTTTCATCATCCTCAACATAGTTGTTCTTCAAGAGATTGTAAACCTCTGTGCAAGTCTCTTCCGAATCCATATCACAAGTAGTCCATTCATACGGACTAGGGAGATTGTAAGGTTCTTGTTTAACTTCAGACAATGGGGTAGGAGGCTCGATAGGGCCTTCAGGCAAGCTTGTGTCTCCAATGTCTTTGAATTGACCAACTGGTTGGGTTTCCCAAAATTTGTGTTTCTTGCCACTTACAGAATTCAGATCTTGGAACGTACGGACTATGTTTTCGAGTGTGCTATCATCCTTGCTAATCAATCTCTTATCAGAATTATGATCTGGGTTCTCTTTAGGAGACCCAGGTGGTGAATTATCGTTGCTATCACCCATGTCAACAAATCAAAACTCAACAGCAACTGTGTATCGAGCAAAATTAGCACAATACCCTATCAAATAGAACAGAATTTGTTAATATAACGACATAAAGTTCAGTTTTTTTTATGATCCGTAATCTGTTACCATCAAGCAAAATCAGTTCCACTCATCTTCAAACTCGAAAAAAGTTTGGATCTTTTGTATTCTTGTATCGTTTGGATCTGCAATCTTGGACCATAAAAACTCCATAAACGATACAAGAATTCGAAAGAGCTAATAGATCTACGAAAACAAACAAATACAATACAATATCAAAAGAAGAACTCACAATTTCGCCGAAGTAACGTCGCAGGCCTGGACCTTAGCGAATGTTGATGGTCTCCCGAAAGTTGTTGAGACGACTGAAGCAGCCAATCAGATGGTCCAAGTCATTTTCTTAGACATTTGTAAATGGGAAAGATAATACACAAATGTTTAGCGGTTGTAACAAGGGCGGCGGCGCATTGCTTTGGGGCCTGCTCTTACCCTGTGTGGCAACTTGTGAGTGATTAATCAACGCTCTTCGCTCTCTGTTTTGCTTGGAGAAATTTTCATGAGATCCCTCAAGTTTACTGAATGTCAATAGTGTATTTATTAATTTATTTGCATAATTTTTTTCCAGTGATTTCCATTTTATTTGGGAGACATTTGATGTAGGACTCTTTTGAAAAAAAATAGCTCAAAAATATTGAATGTTGTCATTTATTTGTACAAAAATATTATATTTTAGAAAAAAGTTAAATTTATGAACATGTAAATCATATTTTTATTTTCTCATCTATAAAAGAATGTTACTTTATTATGGCTATTGAAAACTATATTAATATACATAGGTAAATATACTTTTAATTAATATAATATATGAATACATATAAATATATATGTGTTTTTATTTATTGAATTAAAATAATTTTAATTAAAATAAAATATATATGTTATCATTTGATTTTAGTTTAAATGATTATTGAATTAGAAAAATTATAATCTCCTATTAATTTATTAAATAATTATATCATTTTTATATTTTTTTATAAATTATATATTTAAATCATTAGCATATTAACTATGCATGACAATGAACAATGAGGAGGAGAGGGAAATGTGCTAGTTTTATTTAGATGAGTGGGAGAGAAAAGAATAATAAATATTTTAAAAAAATGACTAAATTAATATATAAATGATAAAATTTATATTTCAAAGATATAAAAAGACAATGTATATAGATTATCATTTTTTCTCATAAGTTGAAATTTTTTACACTCCAAATTGGAGTGTAACTAATTTCAACTTCTCTAAATGAATGGAATCATTTCTCTTATGTTATTGTTCTATTCTAAAAAATTTAAATAGCTAAATATGATTGTAATTAGTTTTCCTTCTATTCCCTTCGCTTTTTATTGGATTACCTTTATTTTTTGCATAGTGTTAATATCACTCTCTCTTCTCTCCTCTTATTTTTTTTAAATTATTTTAAATTTTATAATTTTTTTATAAAATAATATAAGAATTTTTTATAAAAATAATATATTTTATTAAATTGTATACCTAAATCAAATATAAAATTTATTTTACTAAAAATAATTTTTATTTTTATTTGCTAGTATACCAAACAAAAATATTCATTTACAAATGAATTATATTATAAATATATTTCTAAATAAAATAAAATTTTAAATTATAAATAAATCAAACATTATCTTATAGATTTTTTTTATGGAACTGATTTTTCTATATATATTGAATATGCTTATCAAGATATGATTTCGTTTTGAATCTCATATTTTTGTATTAAAGGACAAGCAATCCTCTATTAAATTATTAACTTAATGATGATATTATACACAAATAATTCGATGAAAGATATTCCTAATTAAATTTGATATAGTCATAATATGCACTATATTAACGTACATTCCCAATTAAATTTGATATAGTCATAATATACACTATATTAACGTACAGTGTCAAAATTTTTTGATGTGATGAAACTTTTTTCTTTAAGAATAAGAAGGAGATAAAACATATTTTTATATTTTTCATTTACAAGAGTTCAAACTTTATTACTCATGACTAATACTTTTTCCTAAAACTTTAAATAAATAATTTTCTCATCATTTATTTATACGATAAGCATGATTATTGCAGTAAATACGTTTACGTTTTGATTTCAACATAATAAGCAAATTAAACGATAAATTTTTATTAGGGAAAATTAATGTTAGAGATAACAATTAGCAATTCACGGATTGACTTTATACATAAATAAATAATTACTTGTAAGTAATCTATTTTTAAATATTAATATTTTATTTGAAAATTGTATACACTAGTACTAAAAAATTTGAAAAGTTAATTTCCACTATAATATTTTATTTGTGAAAATTTTGTTTAGAGGCAACAAGAGTATATGAGAAATCTTGTACCTGCAAAATTTGTATATATATTATATATAAAAGTGCATATGGAATATATATATATATATATATATATATATATATATATATATATATAGAGAGAGAGAGAGAGAGATAAAAAAAAAAGATACAATTTAATTTATAATAATATATATTGTCTTATAATTTTATTGATTAAAAAATTTATCTTTATGAATAAAGAACTTTTATACATATAGGCTTTAATCTAAATATTATTTAAAAATACTAATTTATTATAATTATTTAAATTGAACTTTAGATTATAATAAAATAATAACTCTAAATCTAATAGGATCCTTAAATATATAATAGTAATTTATTTAATAATAAATTTATATTAGAATAAATTAATATGTAACCGCCATTATCTAATCTTAAAAATTCATAAACTTAATAGAATTAGATTATCAATGTTATTTTTTATTAGATCTTCGTTTTGAATTTAAATTTATTTATTAATACAATTAACAAATAATATGACTAATATCTAGATGATGTTAACCAAACATCTTAAAAATCGTTAAACATAATAAAATCTTTATATGCATGAAATCAATTTATTACTTAAAAATATATAATATGAATTAATATGGAGTTCACATTAACTATTCCTAAATTTTTTCTTAAACTGATGTTTTATATATATATATGGGGTAAATTTTTTAAATCAATTGAACTACTCTTGATTTAAAAGTTATACAAGAGTAAAAAATTATTGATTTAATGATCAATTTAGATATTACATATACAAATTACATATAATTAGTAATTACCATATAATAAGATTTCTATTTAATGAATTTCTATAAAAAAAAAAAAAAGAAAAAGGAAGGATTCTTTGATGAACTTGAAAACTTTTTGAAAAAATTAATGTCCCAAGCTAAATTATTAGTCATAAATATTTATTCTAATGCAGTGCAATTCTAATAAGGACTCTAAAAACAATTACCATTTATCTCTTATGAAATTCTAGCAAGGACTCAAAAAATAAAAAACCCAATTAAGGGAAAAAAATTATATTAAAATTGCTCAACTAATATTTTGGAACCTAAATTTATCTAAGTAGATGAGTATAGAAAATATTTATCTATTTTGCTTATTGAAATAAAAATCGCATCTAATGAATTAAAATCTAAGTTAAGTAAACAAATATCAATTATGTTTTTATATTACTTTTTAGTTAGAGCTAAAATATAATGAAAAAATTAATATACTTGATTGTATAATATTTGAATTTTCAGATGAATTTAACGATAGGGCATAAAAACACAATTTTTTTATGAGAATCTATCTGATATTATGGAGAATATATTTTTTTTACAATTAGATATATTTATAAAAATTCCTTTAGATGAATTTTATGAATTCTAAAACTCTTTTAATTATTAATAAATTTCTATATTATGAAACATTTTATATATTTTATCTTTAAATAAATATTGAACATAATCAAAATTCATGGTCAATAAATGTGCTAAAAAGACTAAACTAAAATTTTTTAATAGACTTAAAAATTCTTAGTTTTAAATTCAATATAAGTATAAATTTTTTATTAAATTTATATAAGTTTTTATCATAATTAAATATAAAGATATATTAACGAGAAATTATTAAATTTTGAATAAATTTAAATAATATAATTTAACTATTAAATTTTAAAAATAAAAATAGAATACAATTTTACATGCAAAACACATGTTAAAATATCTCTCTCTCTATATATATATGATGAGCAATATATGCATAGGCAAATAATGACATAATCAAGATAGATACTTATAAATTACATTTTTAATTTATATTGTGTATTACTTTAATATAATTTTTCATGAAATATTTTATAATTCAAATATTATCTTATAAAATTTATTATTTAAATATTATTTATTTTTATGAATCTATCACTTGCAATGCATGTGTTAAAAAATTAATATATTTAAAATGTTTATACTATTTTTATTTTCTTTACTTGCGTATTACTCATGCACATTAATTTTTTATTTCTTATTGATGTGTTATTTATTAGATTTTAATATATTTTATTTTTAATTGTATTTAATGTTATTGTCAACTATTATTATTATTATTATTATTATAAAAATTGGTATATGATCTTACAAAAACAAACACGAGTTGCTCTAAATATTAAGATATGCTTGAAATAAATGAATTTTATATTTTTTATAGAAATAATTTGTAAATTTGCATTTTATAGTATGGTATAAATAAAAATTTATTTAAAATTATATTTTATTATATTTTTAAATTTTTGAATTTTTCAAATAAATTGTAAAGTCATCATTTTTTTTATTATGATAAAAACCTATAATTAAAATACTTTTTGACATTATTTTTCTTTTTCTCTTTTCTCTTTTTTTTTTCATTTTCTCTATTGTCTCTCCCATTCTCTCTTTTTTATTTTTATATATAACAAATTTTTAAAAAATAATATAAAAATATTTTATTAAATTACAAACTTAAATCAAACATAAAATTCATTTTATTTGAAATGAATTCTAATTTTATTTTATAATATATTATAAAATTTATTTATAAATAAAATAAATGTTAAAATTAAAATTAAATCAATCACCAAAATTAAAATTAAATCAATCACCATGTAAAAAATTCTAATTATTTAAGAAACAATTTCCTAAAAAAATTTATTGCTGGCACGTTCCAGCCAAACATTAAAAAAAAAAAAAAAAAACGCTTTGACCAACGACAGAATGCCGTCAGCCATTTATTTCGTTTTGGGATGATTTTCGTCGTTTAGAGCAAAAGACGAAACATACATAAACACACTGAACGACACCTTTGCGTAGCACGAGTGAGGCGCCATATCTCCGATTTCCGCATTTCACTCCGCTGCAGCGTTGCACTGCGGAGGACCGAACCCAGAGTGGAGCTCAAACCAAACAAAATTTAGAACCGCACATAACATAATGTACGGCGACTCGACGAATTGGGACGAGGATGCGTACCGAGACGGCATATTAAAGGACCGAGAAATCCAAACGCTAACCGTCTTTAGAACAGCATGGGCCCCCTCCTCTTCTAACCCTGGTCCTGACGCCGTCGTCCTCGCATCCAGCGACGGATCCATCGCTTCCTATTCCATCTCCTCCTGCATCTCCAATATCGTACCTCCATATTCACTCTTAATTTTTAGTGTTTTTCTTGTCCTTTTAATTTCATTTCAATTGGATTAAACGCGGTTTTTTATTTTTGTTACAGGCGTTTGGTGTTAGCAGTGCCAAGGCTCAACAGTAAGTCTAAGTTTTCTTACTGTTTAAATTTTGATTTGGTTATGATTATGGTTAATTTCGTGCTTGATCACGTTAGGCATTATGTTTCGTTAGGGTTGAACCTACTGCCTTCGTTCAAGGGCATGATGGACCGGCATATGATGTCAAATTCTATGGAAATGGTGAAGAGACTTTGTTGTTAAGGTTTGTTTTAGCACTGTCTTTGTTGTTAAGGTTTGTTTTAGCACTGGCTCTTTGTCTGGTGCTTTTGTAGTGATCACTTTTTGTGTATTTTGAGTTTTGTATTTTCTTTGCAGCTGTGGTGATGATGGTCGGATTCGGGGATGGCGATGGAAGGAATTTGCGCAATTAGAGGCGCCATTGCTTGACTTGGTGAATCCCCAGCACAAGTGAGTGCTTGCAAATCATAAAATATGTTATATGTTGTACATTGTTAAGTTATTCATTCCTCCATTGTCGTCTATAGACAATAAACATCAGCTTATTTGCTGCCTCACTGCCTTAATTCTTGCTTGGTGCATATATTCTTTCTACTTCTTAACATGACATAGTAAATCATCAAATGATCCCAATCTTTAACGAGCTTGCTCCTCCAAATTAGGCTGTGTCTTATGGTGGCTTTGTAACATTATCTGATGCCTGTGAATTGAGCTGACAGGGCATGTTATATTATAAACCCAATGCAAGCTCAATTGGTTGAGCACTGCACATAACATGGTTGGCATAACCTTGGAAAATGCAATTGAGGTCATAAACATGGTTGGCATAACCTTGGAAAATGCAATTGTGGTCATAAGTGTGATTTCAGGAACAATATGGTAGATCATTCTTATTTTCTGTAAATGCAACTATTTATTGCTAGGATGCCTTCATTTATCTTCTGATACTTGAATTTTTTTTTTCTCCTCGTCTTTCAGAGGCCCTTGGGGTGCTCTTTCCCCGATCCCTGAAAACAATGCTATTGCGGTGGATGCTCAGGTTTGAAGTTCTCTATCTCTCCATCCAAACTAAATCCAATTGTTCTCCGTAGAATGGCAGACAATTTTCAGTAAGTGCAAAATTTTCACATTTTCCTTTGTACATTAGAGGGGATGCATTTTCTCAGCTGCTGGTGATTCTTGTGCATACTGTTGGGATGTGGTATGTATTTGTTCAAGGTGAATAAATCACTCATGTCATTAAGTTTCTCCATCAAAACATTTGTGAATTATATTTATTCCTAGATTGCTTCACATGCTATTGATTTATTCTCAAGCCAGTCCTAATTCTAGCATGGTTATTTGGGAGCTTCCAGGAGACTTGTAAGATCAAAATGGTTTTTAAGGGACACCTGGACTACTTGCATTGTGTTGTTGCCCGTAATTCTACAAATCAGGTCACCTCTTCTCAATTTTCTTGATTCTTATCTTCTTTTAAGTAATGTCAATTGTATGTTACACACTTATACTCTTAATTTTGTTGTTGACCATTATTTTTTATATTAATTTTGGTAAGATAAACTCAAAAGAAAGAATGTAGAAAGAGAAAAAGGAAAATCTTGAGGAGCAGATCTCAGTATTGACTACAAAAGAAAGAACCATGTTGGCAAAGGAATGAAACAAAGCAAAGAGTTAATCTAAAATATCCTTTCAAATAAATTCAATAAACAAATATTATATTCAACATCCTATGATAATTCTGGCAGGATACTTAACATTGGTACATAAACTAAATCATTACAACAGAACTTTAATACTGGGCTTTATGAAGAACAACATTTTAACATTTTCTTAGCTTCCTTGGGGCAGCACGTTAGAATAGACTTATTTTACTTGTTTTTAACTTATTGGAGGAGCCATACACAATAATGCAGACAGCTATTTAATTTGTGTTAAAGATGCTGTTTGTGATTTCTGACTCTTTCTATTTGTCTTGTCTTCTTGAGTTTCAGATTATAACTGGTTCAGAAGATGGGACTGCACGAATCTGGGGTAATTAACTTTTGATCTTCATGGTTTTAAACATGAAAAGATTCCTGTAATTTTGTCAATCTTTTGTGCAATTGTATTTTGGAGGAGGAAGAATCTTTCTAGAATTATAATTTTATCCTGTTAACTGCTTTAAACTTTGTACAAGCAGTTGATTCAGACCACGGTAACATCAAAAGTCACTGCATGATTATAAAAGACGAAAACAAATACCTACTAGATAATCTTATGTGACTTCCTAAGTTATTTCAATTGCTTCTATAATCGATGCAAATTTAGTCTCTCTTTAACTTAAAATATATCTGGTAATTACATCAGTTCCATTTGTAAATGTATTAGTATTTTGATTACAGGATCATCAGTGATTGTGCTTAGTGGCTTGTATCTAACTTGCAATTTTCCTTAGATTGCAGAAGTGGAAAATGTGTCTTAGTAATTGACCCAGAGAAGGATAAGAAGTTTAAGCGATCCTCATGTGTTCGTTGCATTTCTCTCGATGCGAGTGAGAGCTGGTTGGTAAGTGTTCATGCAGTCAAGATGTGATTGTACTATCCTTTTTGTATAACTTGGATTATTTTTGATATTTTTAGGTTTATAGATGATATTGACTTCAGTGTATACTGACGAATGTTCATGTTAAGCACGCTTTTTGTTGAACCTGTTGGAGCTACATTAAGAAAATAGCTGTGTACTTTTACTGGTCAACATGGAAAATGTTACTAAATTGATTTTTTTACATTTTATGTTTCACAAATAGTTCTTCGAGGTGATTGTGTGGCCTTACTATCTGAAACTCATATTCTTAGGCTTGTAGCAATGGTCGGAGTTTATCAGTTTGGAATCTTCCAGCTTCTGAATGTGTTTCAAGGGCTTTTAGTCACGCATCTATACAGGATGTGATGTTTGATGACAACCAAGTAAGTTTTTTTTTCCCCCACCTGAAAGTTCATAGTTTTTTACAGGTTTTGTCACTGGAGCTCGCATTTTTTTTTACAAGGCATGGGACTACTTTACTATTTGTACAAACATTATTGTATTTGTTAATGTGCTTGGAATTTCCATTATAAAACAAAATTGTCATTTAAGCAATTGATATGCTATTATGTTTCTTTTACTATTGTGTGTTGGGGTTCTAGTAGGGGATGGGATTATAGTCTTTTATGAGTAAGTTGTATACTTTCTGAAGTCTAAATGCGCTAGCATGAGGTATTTAAGATTCAAAGCAATTAATTACTAGCTCCAATCTGGTTAAAGCTATGCTTATGGATGTTGTTTTCCAGTTCCTGGAACTCTTTGCACTATTAATTATGCAGTAAACATACTAAATGGTCTCCTGTAGGATTCCTGAATGAAACTTCCCCACTCCCACTACACGTGAAATATAAATGTTAAATTTGAATGTTCGGTATTACAGTTGTCGTCTAGTATAGCATGTGCACTATTGAATATTATTGCACTGTTAGCTTTAAGGATTGTTGGTCTTTAAGAACTTTCATGTCTTTCTTAATGATTGTTAGTCTTTAAAAACTTTCATGTCTTTCTTGAGTACTTCTTATGGGAAGATTTTTCCAATCTAATTTTCTTTATCAACATGTTAGATCTTAGCTGTTGGAGCAGAACCTCTACTCAGTCGTTTTGACATAAATGGGACAATTCTTTCACAAATACTGTGTGCTCCTCAGTCGGCATTTTCAGTCTCTATACACCCATCAGGAGTATATTCCTTTTACTTTGTTTTCATTATTTATAATTTATTGCATGGGCAGTTTGCTGGCGGTTTATTTCAGCATGTATATAGATTGCATTTATTGTCTTGCACTTATGAAATGGTTATTTGCAAATTTATTTTTGGACTTCGATTGGTTAGCAATAGCATTGTGAATGAGTCAATATGCAAGTTTTATGCTTGAGTTATGAAATTCCTATTGTCATGACCCATCGCATTAGCCAAACACATTTGTGTTGGACACACATTGGACGCTTAAATGGAATTGTGTGCTTGAGTATGATTCTCCAAATATTGAGGGGAAAAAAATTGCAAAAACTGAATATGCATGTGTTGTGAACATGGATGTGTACGCCATGCTGGTTTTTGATTTTGAGCGGCATAGCTTGAAACAAATGGTAAAATCTCAATTTGGCCATTTATCTGTAGAGATTAAAGATGGAATGTTGACCTTATTGACATTGACTAAAGTGGCACGCGCAGTTTCATTTTATAGGGATTTAATGAGATGAGATGAAATTGGAACAAGATTTTTGAAGCTGGTTCTTATTACTGCTTGAAGTGTAGTTGAGCTGAGTGCCGCTGGTAAACAATTAAGGATCAAAATCTTTTGTAATGAATATGTTTGGGATTGAAATGACGTTTTCATTCAGAGTTTTGCAGTCTATTTAAAAATAGCCCTGACCTGAGTATATACATGGCGTGTGTCAGAAATGATATTGACCACTCCCCCCCTTCCTTCTGCTCATCTTTGCACTGTGTTTATCATGCTCCTGACCTCATTGCTTTGTTCAGGTGACTGCAGTTGGAGGTTACGGAGGTCTTGTAGATATCATCTCCCAGTTTGGAAGTCATTATTGCACTTTTTGCTGCAAAAGTGTGTAGAGAATTCATTGACTTTCTGTAGCTGTGATGAAATTTTTTGGAACATGTGAATTGTGCGTTCAAAGATTAAGAAGTTAAAAGGAGCAATCAACTAGTTAATTAATTTCTGGATTTTTAGGTGTTACTGATTTCCGAGCGTCGGTTTGACATTCTCTTTCGATCTTAGATTGGCACATGAAACTTTCTTTGGAGAGCTTCCGCCATAAAATTGATAAAATAAATAAATATATTTATGATTTATTGTATATCGTTCATTTGATATTATTTAATGTTTATTATATATAGCCGTAATATGGATATTTAATTATTTAATAATATATTAAATATTCATAACTATAATTATTAAATATAATGCAAATATTTTATGATTAAGTATAACTAGTCTTACTTTCTATACGCAAGTAAAAATAATTGAAATATTAAAGAAAGAGTAGTAAGATTATTGATACTTAATGAAATCTATAAAAATCCCGAAGGTGAGTTAGGGTTTTAAGTCCTAATCTTCTTAGCCGATCTGCCTAGCTCGGTTTCAGCATCAACTAGTTCATCTTGTGCTCTACCCACGGAGCTTGGATACGGTTTCCCGATCCTTCCGTCTCAATGCCCGGGCATCCATCCAATGCATGGTTTTCGATCTTATATTTATGTTTTAGATATGTTTTGTGTTTAATGTTATTTGTCTCGCATGAAAAATAATAATTTTTTAATTGAGAATTAAAATAATATAATATCAATTAAAATAACAAAGTTAAGAAAAATATTAAACGAGCTTAAGTTTTTAATAACAAAAATTTTTTGAGAATTAAAATAATATTCTATTAGTTAAAAATATATTTAAATTTTCATAATAAAAAATAGTAAGATTTAGTTAAGAAAAATTTTGACATTTTTATTAATAAATTCAAATTATTTAGTCGAATGTTATAATTTTTTCTTTTATGTTTAAGCATTATTTAATTTCTTTACTTATATATATATATATATATATAT
>CATIWR010044094.1:0-25164 GCA_949677035.1 Omphalea diandra
ATCCTACCACTCCCACACTATTTAGTTTTTTTTTTCTCTATTTTTAATATATATATATATATATATATATATATATATATATATATATATATATATATATATATATATATAAGAGATCTCTTTTCTCTTTACATGAATTGATTTAAATATTTTTTTTTTTTAGAAGAAAGCAATATTTCATTAATTAGAGTTTAAAGAGAGATCTCTTACATGCTGGTCTAAAGCATAAACAAGTAGAGAATGCATCCAAAGAGCTAGTCTATCCAAATTTCGAGTTCCTATAGCTAGGCAATGAGCAACCCAATTTGCATCTCTTTTAACCAAAAAAAGTTTAGTGTTAGGAGCTAATAATAATCTAATCTCTTGGAGGATAAATTCTTGTTGAGACGTATTGAGCAATGTTGTGTCTCCATCTGCACTAAATCTGGACATTCGACCTCAACATAGTCAATTATCACACCAGATTCATGAACCCAAGACAAAGCATCACATAAGGCTACCATTTCCATAACCAAGGATCTGAAAAGCAAGACAACGGAGCAAGCCATGCTACAATAACTACCCCTTTCCCATCTCCAATCACAGCCCCTATAGATGTTTTCTTTTGATCCGTATTCAAGGCAGCATCAACATTCAACTTACAGGAACCCATAGGCGGTTTTAACCAACGAGAAAATATAGCCCACCCTATCAATAGTAACAAGCACTGCGTACGATGATTTCTTCATTTGGGAAACTTGCTCAAATTGAGAAAAACTCACCATTGCACGTTGAAGAATATTATTGGGCATAAACTCAATATTATTTCATAACTTATGATTACGATCCTACCATAACGAGTCAAGCAAAGTAACAAATATAACACGTGATCTACTGTCCATTATACTAAGTAAGTTAGATATCCATTGCTTTATAGAAATAGTTGGAATATTGAAGACATAAGAGCTATATGGTGATGCAAGCCATAAAGATTTTGCATAAGCATAGTGTAAGAAAACATGCAACTCATCCTCTTCAAACTGTTGACAAAAGGCACAGTTATTATGTATGAGAATATTTTTCTTGAGCAAGTTGAATTTAGTATGGAGAAAGCCCTTGCAAAGTCACCACATAAAAATCAGTTGTCTAGACTACACTTAAAGGTCCCAAATATCGTGCCATAATGTGGATGCAGTCCTACCTGATGCTATAGAGGGAGAACTTCCTGCAGTTGCCACTTTGTATCCCGACTTGATAGTGCAATTTCCATCCTTAGTAAAAAACACCAAGCAAGCCTATCATTTATGTCCCTTAGGCTTAATGGAATTGATAATATTAACTCTGCATCTGGTGGGAAAAAAGCAAAATTAATGAAATTAGAATTCCAATAATAGTTTATAATTAAATCGGACACCCTCATATCCATTAGTAAGCCAATCCTAGAGGTCACTAGTTTAAAACAAGAAAGCATTGGAATCCAGGCATCATACCAGACAAAAATTGATCTTTCATTACCAACATACCAATAGAGACCTTTCTGAAGCAAAGGGATAGTTGCAACCAAACTTCTCTAGCTATAACTGGGATGAGGACCTAATTATGCTTGCAATAAACTAGAATCTGAGAAATATTTTTCCTTAAGAACTCTAGTTGTTAGAGAAAAACTGTTTGTCAAGAGGCGCCAACATTACTTAGCAAGCATGGCTAGATTAAACTCTTTTAAGCTGCAAAAATCAAGACCACAATATTTCTTAGCTATAAAAAGCTTATCCTATGATGCCCAATGTATCCGATGATTATAAGATGATGCATCACCCTACCATAAGGAGTTCATGATTTTCTAAAGCTTATCGGCTATAGAAATTGAGATCTAAAAAATACTCATAGTAGAGGCTAGTAGTGCCTGTATGACAGTTTTTATCATTACTTCCTTACCACCCATAGACCAAGTTTGACCCTTCTAAGAAGTGAGTTTCTTTTGAAATTTATCTCAAAGAAATTGAAAAGTATTATGTCTAGATCTTCCAATTACCAAAGGCAATCCTATATAATTACTTTTAAAATTAGACGAGCTCATACCTAAACTATGGACAAATTGAGTTCTCTAAGTTATCGACAATTGAGAATAGAACAACATTGAAGACTTGTTAGGGTTAACTAGTTGACTCAAAGCAGCTTCATAAATAAAGAAGAATATGTCTAAGCTCTATTGCTTCCCTTGAGATGGCCTTACAAAAGATAAGACTATCATCTGTAAAGAATAAGTGAGTGATAACAAGCGCTAAAGGAGCCAACTGTATACTGTGAAGTCTACCTGTTGTATGAGCATTTGATAATAGACCAAAGAGAACGTCAACACATATGATAAAGAGATAAGATGAAAGTGGGTCACCTTGTTGTACTCCCCATTATAGAATGACATCTCCCATAATGCAACCATTAAATAGGATCAAATATGACACTGACTGAACACATCTCACAATGATATTACATCAAGAAGCAGGAAAACCAAGAGTAAATAAAACTATTTCAATAAAGTCCCATTCCAGCCTATCATATGCCTTAGCCATATCCAGTTTAGTTGCCACCATTCATGAGCAGTCAACTTGATTTGACTGTAAAGCATGCATAGCTTCTACCCCCAGTAACACATTATCAGTAATAAGTCTATTCAGAAAAAAATCACTTTACTCCTTAGAAATAAGTTCGAAAAGGACAGACTTCATCTTATTAACTAATACTTTAGACACCAATTTGTAAGTCACATTACATAAGCTAATAGGGCGAAGGTCAATCATATGGACTAGATTAGCAACTTTTAGAATTAATACAATATGAGTATGATTAAAACCATCAGGAAAAGGCATACCATTTAACAATGATAGACAAGCAAAAGTAACATATGATCCAACTATATCCCAATAGTGAGTGTAGAAAGAACTTGGCAGTCCATCAGGACCAAGAGATTTTGATAGGTCCATCTAAGAGAGAGCTTTTCAAACCTCAGAGGCATGGAAGGGAAGTGACAAAGAGGCTTCTTGTTTTGTTGTTATCTGACGAGGTATGCTTGCAAAAAAATTTTCATTGATAACCGAACCATTGGATTGGAACAACTGTGAGAAATGATCAACTACAAATTGACCCATAACATCTAAGGAAGTTTGCCACTCACTATGCACATCATATAAACCTAATAAAGAGTTATACCGCTTTTGAGAAAAGGCCATAGAGTGAAAAAAAATCGACTGTTACTATCACCATATGATAACCACTGAATTTTAGACCGTTATTTCCAATAAATTTTTTCCTTCTCAAGAAGGTTGTCCATTTAAGAATGAATATGCATAATTTGCCCATTATTCTGATCTATAAGAGCCTTGAGTGACTCATGTTGGCCTCGAAGTTGCTGAATATCCTTGAGAAGGTTATCATACTTGGCACATCCCCACTCATGTAATTCATGCAAACAATCATGTAAGGAAGACATGATAGTGGAGTAATCAGACTATACTTGCCATAATGAGGTAATCAGCTCCTTATATTCAGCGTCTTGCATCCACATATGCTTAAAACGCAGTCTTTTCTCCCTATTTCTCAAATCAAAATGAGTAAAACGAGACAAGAGAATAGGAGTGTAATCTGAGGCCGAAGAATGCAGATGAGTCACTTGAAATTGAGGAAGCATAAGTGTCCAAGAAAGGGAAGCAAGAAAGCGGTTCAAATGTTCTTCAACAAAATGATCAGAACCTCTTCTCTTTTTCCAAGTAAAAGGGTGACCCGAAAAACCCAAGTCTTGCAACCCACCAAAATCAACAATATCTCAAAAACAAGTAATAAGCCCTTATGACTGCGAATGACGACCATTCTTCTCATGCTCAAATAATAAATCATTAAAATCTCCACCAAGGACCCAAGGTAGTGTATGTTATGAAAACAAATGTCTTAGTAAATTCCAAGAATCATAATGTCTATTCGAATCAGTAAATATATAATTTATGAATGTCAAATGATAAATAAAATTATTTTATTTTTAATGAATGAATTTTAAATATGTAAATTTCAAATCTTCCATCAAAAGTCTAATATTATGCTTTTCATTTCCACGAAGATCTAACAGTGATTATGAAACAAGTAAATATTTTGTTTTTTTTTTTGTTAATAAAAAAGTAAATATTTTGTTTTAGAAACATGTAAAGAGACCACTGAATGAAAGAATGTTATTCTATAACATTGCATAATATATGTAACCAAGCATATTACAACTTCGGTTATTTTATTTACTTAAAAAAAATACCGTAGGAGTTGAAGATGAGGAATAGACAACACTTACAAAAAGCAAGAATTTTATGAGAAGACAAACGTTTGTTGTTTGGCAGAATTCACCAATCTACCAGCCCAATCCGCTCTCAGGTTCCTTCCACCTCTGCCCACATGACAAACGCATGTGACCCTACCTAGCGCGTGCACACACACACACACACACACAAACATACATATATAAGTAATAAATTTTCTAATATTTTTTAAAATAATTTTCATATGATCTTATAGTGAAAATAAACATATATCACTAAAAATAAATATTATATATAAAAATTAATTTTATTAATAAAATTAATTTATTTTAATAATAAATTATTTAATAAAATATGAATAGAACATCATAGTGATGTAATAGCTATGACTTTTTTAAAAAATACTTCTATTTAAAATTTTAATATATAATTTAAATTTGATTTAAAAATAAATATATTTTTTCATAATTTATCTAAAGCAACATCTAATAATAATAACAATAATAATAATTGTCTCTAAATAAATTATTACTATCTTTATTTGTTATTCTCTATTCCCCTATAGAATAAAAATGGATAAAAAAATTTTCATTGTATTAGAATAGATCTTCATTAAAAAAAACATAAGGATTTTTCATTTCTATTTACCAGTAATTGATGAATGATAATTCTGCTAACCATATAACACGTTAACTGTTTAGTCAAAAAATGGTGAAGACTATAATTTAAATTTAAATCAAATCAAATATAGTAATTGAATAAAATCTATGACAATATTTATTAGGTAATATAATTATAGGAATTAGTAATAATTACTAAGAAATTACTCTTTTCATTTTTTTTTATCTGACATTAAAGCAATATAAAGTAATTGTATAAGAATTCAATAATTTTAATTTAAAAATAGATATTTTTGTTATTTTATTAATTTTCTCGTAAAAATAAAGAATTAATTAAAAATGATTAGTATTTTTAAAATTTTAAATGATAAATAAAAATTTTAAAAATAAACAAATATATTTAATTTAAACAAATATATTTAATTAAGTTAAAATATTTATTTTAAAATAATTTTAATTTTAATTAAATAAATATGTGGGTATGAATTAAATAAATAAATAAATATTAACACCTATGTAAATATTTAAATAAATTATAAATGAATTAAAAAATTATTTATCACTTATCTACCACCCTAACATATATTTACCACTTCTACATATTTTATAACCTCTCTAATAATTGTGTTTGCCATGTTCATCTTTTGTTGAGAGATAGCTAACATAAGTCGGTTGACATGCCAATAGGGCTAGCAATTTTTGACATTACTCGATTAAATGACATGCTATATATAGTTAAATAAGTTTGATTTTTATATAAATAAGTTGAAGCTATAAACGAGTCATTTTATCAATTCTGACATGATAAAAAGTATGTTTAAACAGGTTGACTCATTTAATCTGTAACATACACCATCAAACATGATTATATAATCGGGTTAATGAGTTAACATATAATATATGATACAAATATACTTGTTCAAACATTATTTAAATAAATATGTTTATATATATGTTTGACTATGTTGTTTTAACCTAAGTCATGAACCTGTTTTGATCTTGACAATAGAGATTGATCAATTCTAATACTTTCATTTAGTGTTGTTTTACAGATTATAAGTTAGATTTTTTCATTGGAAGTTGGATGGAGTTCAAAATCTCCAACCTTGTAAAGATCACTCTATTTCGCGATATGTGTATGGTAAATCGCAACTGCAAATCAATCATAAGAAAGGCTGAAACTAGGACAGAAGAAATCACGGGCTATCTCATTGCCACGAACCAGACAAAGATTGCCAACTCTTAGTCACAGAGGAATTTGCGGTGAGTGTCACATCTTAGTTGCGACCGCGACTTTCATAGTGACAAAGGAGGAAACCAAAGCCACAACCACAGCATACCAAATGTCCTAAGTGTCCGTTCAAAGATAAAAAATTATGAGGGCAAAAATTCGGTAAAAACCGCGACTCAAGGAGTTGAAGTTTCCTCTTCAAACAGAGGAATTCACAGTCTCAGTCACACCCAAGGCATTGTTGCCTCACAACTGTGACTTTTGAGAGTGGTTAGAACACAACAGCTATATTTTCCTCGACGGCTAATAGAAAGCTGACATGTGGACTAACCGTTAGACATAAACAAGGTTTTCCATCGAAATTTGTTGCTCCTCTATGGAAATTGGAAATTCGTGACTATGAAAAAGTAGTAGCAACTGCGACTTTAGCCTGACAAATATTTAATATTGAATATGCCTAGCACATCCTGAAGATTTGTTGATAGTTTTAGTCCGACATTACTTTGGTGGAAATGAGCTATAAATGCTCCACCAAACATATGTAAATACAAGAAAATTCATTAATTTGTAACCATACTCTTGCTAATTTGATACTCATTTTTTCAATTCGTATTTATGCTTTAGTGATTGTTTGGTGTGAACAATAAAGACCATTGTGAGAGGTTTTAGTGTGAGCCTTAAAAACACTTGTGAGAGGTTTAATGTGAGCCTTGAAAACACTTATGAGAGGTTTTAATGTGAGCATTGAAAACACTTATAAGAGATTTTTTGTGTGAGCCTAGAAAACACAAGTTGTAAAAGTTTGGTGTGAGCTTGGAAACACCTATTGAGTTGAGTGAAACACCCAATTATGGAGAATTGGGGAATGGATGTAGGGTTAGTTAACACTCGAATCACTATAAACACTTATGTCAACTTCTATCTTATACTACTCATTTTCTTAAATATATTAATCCTTCTTTTAATTTTTAAATTAAGCATAAATTCAACCCCTCCCCCCCTTCTTGGTGTCCAAGGCCAACAAGTGTATCAAAGCCTAGTTTCATTAAAAAACTTAATTGGGTGAGTAAAGATCATGCCATAACATGGAATCCACTCACACCTCAAGCCTTACTTTGATGAAGCTGATTATACTTATTGGAAGTATAGGTTGGAGATTTATCTTGATATGAATGTGGTGGATCTTTGGGATGTTGTGGTTAAAGAATGGAAGCTACCCACCAATGTGGTGTATGGGAGTGAAGAACTCATTCATAGAGAAGAGTGAGTTGAAGCATATAAAAGATCAAATGGCAAGAACAAAAGAGTCATGACAATTCTTCTAAGCTCTCTCTCAAGAGAAGAAATTGGAAGAGTACAGCATTGCCAAACAGCCCATGGGATATGGAAAGCTTTGGAGAACTATCACGAAGGCAATACCTTGATGAAATCCAACTGGTTAGACATATATGTGACATAGTGAGAGTTGTTCACGATGAAAGAGGATGAGAACATCACCAATATGACTAATAGACTCCTATCAATCATCACAAACATGGAGAAGTTTGTCAAGATTCTCACAAATCATGAGGTAAACTCCAAAATTTTAAAGTCTTTGCCTCTTGAAAAGTTTAGTGCTAGAGTGTGCAATATCCAATAATCCAATCTAAAAATAGAGAAGGTGCCAATGGATGTCTTAATAGGCAAAATCTTAACTCATGAGTTAGCCTTAAAGAAAAATGAGGAGATGAAGAAAATGATGGGCCAAGGAGAAAAATCTGAAAAACATGAAAGGAAAACCTTGGCATTTAAGTCCACTTCTAAGGAAAAGGAAGTGGAGGTTAGTTCAAGTGAAAAAGAAAGTGACAAGGAGGAAGAGGAACTAGAAATGCTCTATAAAAGGACCAAAGAGCTCATTAGAAGAAGAAAGGAAAGAAGAAACTACAAGAGACTTACTCCTAATCCCAAAGAGAGATCAACTGAAGTCAGTCACTTGTTATGAGTGTGGCGAGCATGGCCACATCAAAATATGATTGTCCCAAGCTAAAAAAGAAGAAGAAGAAAAAGGACAAAGAGAATAGAAAAAACTTTAATGCCACTTAGGATAATAGCTCAAGTGAGGATGAAGAGGACGAAGAGATTGCCAACATATGTTTCATGGCTCAAAAAGACTCTTCTAATGAGGTAAGCACTTCATCTCATTCTCATTCAGATTATGATAACTTAGATGATATAGATGAAGAGTTTCTAGAAGCTCTCACTATGAGATGTGACAAGTATAAGTCACAAATGAAATCTTACAAGAAAAAATGCTCAAAATTAAAGGATGATTACAAATCCCTTAATGATCTTATATGTGAATTGAGGACTTCAAATGAAGAACTTAAAAAATTAATGAAAAATCTTTCCAAATCATCTTCATCATTAGCTTCATTAAGAAAAGAGAATGATTCTCTAAAGGGAGAAGTCATTGAGCATAAAAGCTCTATCTCTAAATTTTATAAGGGTAAGGAAGCTTTGGTACACACATAGTATCACAAAGGCCTCCCTTAATTAGGCATGGTCTAGGATTTAATGAAGCCTCAACCTCTATATCTACACTCACTACATTTGTTATAGCAACAACACCTTAAACTTCGAGTATTAAGGTCATTAGGAAGAGAGTTACTCCTAGCACTAAGCCATTTATGCCTAATGACAAAGGTAAGGCCCTCCAAGGCTTAAAGAGCAAATCATGCTTATATGTACAACAAGAAGTATGCACAAACACACAAACATAAAAAATTATCGTCCACTTCTCATCACTCATGTACTTGCATACATTCCCATAACCAAAGTATGAGAAGGCCTCTTACTCATACTAAGATTGTGCATAGGAGAAAGACTCACAAGTTTAAACTCCATTGTCATTATTGCATGAGGTATGGACATATTAATATTTATTGCTACATTAGGAAGGCTTACCTCAAATTGGAGGACCTTTCAATACCTAACCCCTATGACCCAAGTATGATTGGGTACCAAAGAAGAGATGATTTATTTGTGTTATGTAGGGATGTTTGGTAGCCACTAATGAATCAAATAATTGGTATGTGAATAGTGGATTCTCAAAGCATATGACGGGCAATAGGAAGCTATTCATGACCTTGAAAGAAAAAAAAGATGGCAATGTCACATTTGGCACCATTGCCAAGGGTAAGGTAATTGGCATTGGAACCATTAGTAAGAAAGGTTACTTGTTAATTAATGATGTTTTATTAGTTGATGGATTGCAACATAATTTGTTAAGTGTAAGTCAATTATGTGACAAAGGTAATAAAGTCACCTTTGACCCTAGAGAATGCCAAGTTACCACATTAATGGATAAAAGGGTTATTTTCAAGGGTGAAAGGAAAGGCAATACCTACTCAATTGACTTAGATAATTTTGCTAACCAATCTTTCAAGTCTCTTATGTCTATTAGTAATGAATCCTGGCTATGGCATAGAAGGCTTGAACATGCTAGCATGGAGCTTTTACAAAGCTTATCTAAAGGAAAGCTAATTGAAGGTCTTCCTAAGCTAAGTTTCTCAAAAGACAAGACATGTGGTCCTTGCCCAATGGGGAAGCAACATCAATCTTCCTTCAAAGCTAAAAATGTTGTAAGTATATCTAAACCTCTCCAACTAATTCATATGGACTTGATAAGATCTACATGGAGTGCTAGTTTAGGTGGAAAATATTATGCATTAGTCCTAGTTGATAATTATTCTAGGTTTACTTAGGTGTCCTTTCTAGCTTATAAGAATGATACATTTAATACTTTCAAAAGCTTTGCAAAAAGAATTCAAAATGAAAAGGGTTACTTCATTTCTTCTATCAGAAGTGACCATGGAAAATAATTTCAAAACGAGTCTGTTGAAACTTATTACTCGAGGAATGAGATTTTCCACAACTTTTCAACTCCTAGAACACCACAACAAAATGGTGTTATAGAGAGGAAAAATAGAACACTAGTAGAAATAACTAGAACTATGCTCAATGAGTATTCTTTACCAAATTACTTTTGGGTCAAAGTCATTAATACTTCATGTTATATTGCAAATAGAGTTTTTAAAAGACTCATTCTCAATAAAACATCGTATAAGCTATGGAATGGTAGAAAATCTAAGGTATCATACCTAAGAGTATTTGGATATAAGTGCTACATTTTGAATACTAAGGATAATTTTGGAAATTCGATTCTAAAACCAATGAAGGTATCTTCTTAGGTTATTCCACCTCTAACAAGGCCTATAGGGTTTTTAACAAAAGTTCAATAGTAGTTGAGGAGTCTATGAATGTAGTTTTTGATGATCCTAGTAAACTTGATCTTGGGAAAGGTTCTTTTGTTGATGATCTTATAGGTGACTTTAAAAAATTAGAGTTGGAGCACACTACAAGAGAGGAAGATGAAGACAAAGATAAAGGTGAATCATCAAGAGTAGATGAGGAACCACAACATCAATAAGAAGCGTTGTCAAGTCAAGATCTACCCAAGGATTAGAGATTCTCTAAGCATCACCCTAAAGATTAATTATTAGTGATACCTCAAAGGATGTAAGTACTAGATCTCAACTTAATATTTTAGATAATAACCTTGCCTTTGTTTCTCAATTTGACCCAAAATCAATTGATGAGGCTCTTGATGATGAAAGTTGGGTAATTGCTATGTAAGAAAAACTCAACCAATTTGAGAGAAACAAGGTATGAAAACTTGTTCCTAGGCCTAAGGAATACCCAATTGTAGGTTGCAAATGGGTTTTTAGAAACAAGTTAGATGAGTAACGTTTCATCACTAGGAATAAAGCTAGATTGGTTGCTAAGGGTTACAACCAAGAGGAAGGGATGGACAATGATGAAACTTATGCCCCCATTGCAAGGTTAGAGGCCATTAGGATTCTTTTAGCCTATGCATGTCATATGAATTTTAAACTTTTTCAAATAGATGTTAAAAGTATTTTTTTTTTAAAATGAAATTATTGAGGAGGAAGTTTATGTTGAACAAGCTCCTAGTTTTGAATCTCATAATTTTCCAAATTATGTTTTTAAATTCAATAGACCCTTATATAGGTTGAAACAAGCTCCAAAAGCTTGGTATGAAAAGCTCAATTCATTTCTTTTAAAAAATGATTTTAAAAAGGGAAAGGTGGACACTACCTTATTTGTAAAAAGGCATAAACATGATACACTTATAGTACAAATTTATGTTAATGGTATCATTTTTGGTGCTACTAATGAATCTCTTTGTGAGGATTTTACTAAATGTATGACTAGGGAATTCGAGATGAGCATGATGCGAGAGCTTAAGTTTTTCCTTAGTCTACAAATTAAGCAAACCAAATAAGAGATCTTCATCACCCAAGCCAAATATACCAAAGACATACTCAAGAAGTTTGGCATGGATGGATGCAAAGTAGCAAAAACACCCATGAGTGGTACCATCAAACTAGACAAAGATGAATCGAGAAAGGCAGTTGATGAAAAAGATATCGAGGTATGATAGGTTCTCTACTTTATCTCACTGCTTCAAGACCTGATATTATATTTAGTGTATAAACGTGTGCTAGATTTCAGTCATGTCCCAAGGAATCACATTTAAATGCTATCAAAATTATTTTTAATTATTTGCATAGCACCTTACATTTAGGTCTATGGTATCCTAAAGAGTCATCTTTTTGTCTGATAGATTGTACAGATGCAGATTACGCTGGTAATCTTTTAGATAGAAAGAGCACTTCTAGAACTTGCCAATTTTAGGAGAATGTTTAGTATCTTGGTTTAGCAAGAAACAAATTTCAATTGTCTTATCCATCGTCGAAGCTGAGTATATAGTGGTAGGTTGTTGTTGCACCCAAGTGTTATGGATGAAACAACAATTAAAGGACTATGGCAAAGATATTGATCACATTCCTATCAAATGTAACAATACTAGTGTGATCAATCTCTCTAAGAATCCCATCCAACAATCTAGGAGCAAACACATAGATATTAGACATCACTTTTTTAGAGATCATGTCCAAAATGGTGATATTGTGTTAGAATTTATAAACAACTCATCAACTTACAAATATTTTCACTAAACCTCTAAATGAAGAAAGGTTAAAACTTCAATAAGAGAGAATTGACAATGCTTGATGGAAGATCCCTAAAATGAAAAGTTTGATCTTTTATTTGATTGCTATGTGTATTGGTTGAATGTGATATCAATTATTGGATGACTCAATATTGCCATTATGCTTTTCTATATCAAATTGCATAAATTAAGCATCAATATATTAATGTGGATCATCACTTTAATTGTGAAATCTTACTTTTTCATCATTATCTTTCTTGCCTTATAATTCGCGGTCGCTATCCTTGACTCCCAATCACGAATCAAAGGTTCATCTCACCCTGCTGACCAACGTCAATTAGTGATCATGATTTTACTCTTCACTGTAAATTCAGTCAAATTTTCAAAATTATGACCTATGGACGTGCCGATTTCTGAGGTTTTTTTTGTTCGTTGCTCTCATTTTTCAGAATTAGTAGTCACAACTATGTATTTAGCTTGCGAATTCTAGTAACTGACACACAATTAAGTTATTTGACTGCCAACCATTTCCAACTCTTCATTACTCCAAAGCTAGTCATTTCTAGCAATTTTCACACCCTTCAAATGGCTATATAAACCTCTCTAAACAGTGATTCCCATTACATCATCCTACTCCAAATCAATTCTCTTTCCAAAACTCGCTAAATTTATAATATCTCTCTACTTCTCTTATAGCTGCTAAAAAAATTTCCAGAGTAGAGAAGGGCAAGGCTGTGGCTTAACCATCTGCACCTCTAACACTTTATCTAATGAATGGCATCACAAAGGAGGAGAAGGAGCGCTTCAAAGCAAACTCTTCAAAAATCATCCCCCCCAACAAAATTCCTTCTATATTTCTATTAGAGACTCTTGGAATCAATGCAGAAATACGTTCATTCCTATCGAACTTGGGTTGGAATGAGTTGATCTTTTGGGATGAACCTTATTATGAAGAAGTCGTTAGGGAATTCATTTGTATGGTTCAACTAAGTCGCAAAGTAGAATCACGAGCGGGGCAATATGGGCTAGTCTTTTGCGCTTTTGAGGATCCATACTTTATTAGTTTTGAACAATTATCCACCCTCTTCAACCTTTAAGTCGGAGAAAATATCCCTTTCATTATATCCGCCCTTGACATAATATATTTCAAATTTTGGTGAGAAATTTCCATTGAGATCAAACACAACCCAAAAACATCTTTATCCAAATACATAAAAGCCCTACCCTTTTGGATACTCCATCGTATCATTACCTTTTTCGTAAATGCTAGAAGTGATGGTAACGAGAAAATGTCTCAAAAGGATTTGGCCTTTCTATTATGCCTTGTCAAAAATAAACCCATCCAAACTGGTTGGTATCTTATGGATCAATTGATCCATATGAGTATCAAACTGAAAAGCCAATTCCTTCTTCCATCACATATAACAGTTATCTATAGCTTCATAGGGGCACTTGATGAGGAAAATGAAAAATTCCTCACCAAGAAACTCCTCCCTTTTTAGAAATTTTCTTGACCTTACCTATTTAATAAATGCCAAAGTTATACACCCGGACACATATGCTTATACCGTAGGTGATTTTGGGGCTAAGAAAATGGAAAATTCCTAAGCCTCCAAAAGGAAGAGGCTCATCATTGAAGAAGGAGCCTTACCAGTCCCTCCTCCTCAACCAAAACCCAAATCAAAACTATCTCTTGCCACCATCAACTGAAAATTGGATAAGATGATGAGAATGATGAAGAGATGATTCCTTTTTCTCTCACATCTTTATAGTGACATGGTGGATTTGTAAGAAAAATTAGGTGTTCCTCCTTGCCATCTTTCAAATTTTGTTGAATTTGAAGATAACCAAGAAGAAGAAGGCAATCAATAAGTTGAGGAAGGAGATGAAGCAGAAGGTGGAGACAATGAAGAAGGAGAAGAAACTTCTAGAGATGATGATGACTCTTTAATCTTTTAGAATAGGTTTTCTTTATATTTTCTCTTTGTTTTACTTATGTAAATTTGTTGATCCTACAGCTTGCTTACAAATAAATAAAAATGTATGTTTTTAAAATTCTGTCTTATGTGATTGATGGAATTTACTTAGGATTGCAATTCTTATTAATTTTGCTCCTTATGAACACTTATCTATTTGTTATGCATTTATTCTTTTCCCTTATGAACCCTCTTTTTGATCTTGCCAAAGGGGGAGAGAAAGAATCAAAAAAGAATTTAAAGGGGAGAGAAAATAATTTGTAAGTAAATAACATAAGTTGAGGGGGAGCTTTGTAGTCACACTTAGAAATTTCACTTTGATCTTTGTATACAAATTTTTAAGTATTCATTGAATCATTCACCATTCCAACTTCACAACTTCAAAACTCTTGCATTTATTTTTTCCCTTTGGATCAATCTAAGTTGTCAAAATCAAAAAGAGGGAGATTGTTTGACTAGGTTGTTTTAACCTAAGTCATAAACCTCTTTTGATATTGACAATAGAGATTGATCAATTCTAATACTTTTATTTAGTATTGTTTTGTAGATTATAAGTTAGATTTTTTCATTGGAAGTTAGACGAAGTTCAAAATCTCCAACCTTGTAAAGATCACTCTATTTTGCGGTGTGTATATTGTAAATCACGACCGTGAATCAATCACAAGAAAGGATGAAGCTAGGACAGAAGAAATTGTGGGCTATCTCACTGCCGCGAACTAGGCAAAGATTGTCAGGACTTAGTCATAGAGGAATTCGTGGTGAGTGTTGCGTCTTAGTTGCGATCGTGACTTTCATAGTGATAAAGGAATGAACTAAAGCCACAACCACAACATGCCAAATGTCCCAGGTGTCCATTCAAAGATTAAAAATTGTGAGGGTGACAATTTAGTAGTGACCGTGAGTCAAGCAGTTGAAGCTTCCTCTTCAAACAAAGGAATTTGCGGTCTCAGTCGTGCCCAAGGCATTATTGTCTTGCCACCGTGACTTTTGAGAGTAGTTAGAACACAATGACTATATTTTCCTGTGCGACCAACAGAAAGCTAACACATGGACTAGCTGTTAGACACAAACGAGGTTTTTCGCTGAAATTTTTGGCTTCTCCATGGAAATTGGAAATTCGTAACCGCGAAAGGGTAGTTGCGACCGCGATTTCAGCCTGACAAGTATTTAATGCTAAATTTGCCTAACACTTCTTAGAGATTTATTGATAGTTTTAGTCCAACATCTCTTTGGTGGATATGAGTTATAAATACTCCAAACAGATGTAAATGCAAGAAAATTCATTAATTTGTAACCATACTCTTACTAATTTGCTACTCATTCTTTCAATTATTATTTATGCTTTAGTGATTGTTTGGTGTGAGCAATAAACACCATTGTAAGAGGTTTTAGTGTAAGTCTTGAAAACACTTATGAGAGATTTTAGTGTGAGCCTTGGAAACACTTGTGAGAGGTTTTTGTGTGAGCCTTGAAGACATTTGTAAGAGATTTTTTGTGTGAGCCTAGAAAGCACAAGTTGTAAAAGTTTGGTGTGAGTTTGAAAACACCTATTGAGTTGAGTGAAACACCCAATTGTAAAGAATTGGGGAGTGGACGTAGGGTTAGTTAACACTTGAATATAAACACTTGTGTCAACTTCCATCTTCTCCTACTCATTTTCTTTAACACATTAATCATCCTTTTAATTTTTAAATTGAGCACCAATTCAACCACCCATTTTGGTGTCCAAGGCCAACAATATAAAATATCTTTAAATTCAACCTTATATTTGTTTAGATTTTTATTATTTAGTCTCTATTTTTTCAAAATATAAATATTTTTTAATTTTTTTTATATATTATTAGGTTAAACGTATATTTTGTATCATGACATATTAGTAACACGTTAATAATATGATTAATTAAATGAGTTATATGAGTCATATTGTGTAACATGTTTCGTAAATATATTTGTATCAGAGTTAAGAATTTTGACATGATTAATTAAAAGGTTGTGTTCGAATTGAATGTATCGATATGTCACGAATTGTCACCCTTACATGCCAACTTATGCAAATCGCCAACTTCCTTTGTTTTTTGAAAAAAAAAAAAAATCATGAAGGCTTTTGTTTTACATTTTATTTTATTATGGTATGGATTTTAAAAATCTCAATCTCTAGACTATAAAGTAGATAATCACTTTTTAATAGTACTATCTTTCAACTTGTGTAAATTTCTTAATCCAATTTTTTTAGCTTTCATGGCTATAAGGGGACCACAATAAAGTTTTATGACTTTAATAGGATATCTATATTCCAATAAATCTAATCTACTTATGGAAGTTACATTTCTTCTAAATTTAAGAACGTATCTTACTTCATCAGATATTATTATATTACCATTATGCATTTTAATTTTTATTGCAGTAATACCTTTAATATCTTTCTTCTCATCACTGGCTAACACCACACATTTTTAATTTTTTTTCTTCAAACAAATAAAAAAAAAACCTCATTTTTAGAGGAAATATGAAATTTGCGAATATAATTCATTAGTCATCCATTTCGTAATGGATTCTTTAACTCTTCTTAATCATTTTCAATTATATTGGTAATTGAAGCTCCACATTCATGTTCACTGCCATCTTCATTTGTCATTGCAACAGTCTTCATCTTCTCACGGCTTCTTTTTAATTCTTTTAAATCTTTCTTCATTTTTATAGTAAAATTAAATGTGATCTTTTTTTTCTTACAATGATAACATTCTTTATTAGATTAATCACAAAAAGTCCTGAAATTGATCTATTTTTTATCTAGAGTAAATTGTCATGTGAATTAGTCTTGCCACTCCTTGAACTTATGACGAATGCTCCAACATCACTGCTATTATTTGATTCTTTACATTTTTATATTCAATAATTGCTGCAATAACCTCCTTTATCTTCAATATTTTTTTCAACAGTTAATGTTGTCACCAATCCGTTGTATGATTGTGCGAGAGAACACAAAAGTAACAAGCCTTTATCTTCAATGTCTATATCCAAACTAGTCAATTGAGCAATTACATTATTGAAAGCACGAAGGTGATCTCTAACATCAACATCTTCATGCATCTTCAATTGGTACTGTTCTTTCTTCAAATATAATTTGGCTATGGGCGACTTTGACATGTAAAGCGTTTTCAATTTCTTTTACTGCCTAATTGAATTAGTTTTATTTAGCACACATCGAGAGTTATAGCAAAATGAATATAATTAATAATATTTTATTGAAAAATTATCAATTATCCTTATTGATAGTC
Source organism: Omphalea diandra (assembly GCA_949677035.1). Taxonomy (NCBI): domain Eukaryota; kingdom Viridiplantae; phylum Streptophyta; class Magnoliopsida; order Malpighiales; family Euphorbiaceae; genus Omphalea; species Omphalea diandra. The sequence continues at coordinate 17,453 of CATIWR010044094.1, forward strand.
ATCGGTTTAGTCTCTTTTAACACTTTAATCAATTTTTGTTGTATAAGAACATCCTTTACGATACTTTGGCAGAGACTATATATATATATATATTTGTGAAAAGCTTCACTTTAAAATTGGCGCTTGTAACAAACTACATTTTTGCAATTTCAAAACCGAAAGTTCTAACACCACTTATTGTAAATGAACACACAAAAATTACAATATGGCAAAATTATAAATAATTTATACGATTCAACATAAAATTAATTAAAAAAGAAGTCCATTAACAAAATAAAATAATACAAATACTAATAACTCTCAAGAACATTCACTGATAATACAAACATTAATAACTTTCTCTAACTTAAACTTCTCAATTTATTGACCTTACTTCATAAACAAATTAAACCTCTCAAAAAAAAATTTTTTTTCTCAAAATTCTAAATAACCTCACAAAAGCAGCCTCCCTATTCTCCTGCCCTTTCTAACAATTACACACATCTTTTTAGTATTCTTTCTGCCATGTCCATCTTATAGCCAAAAGGTCAAATTTATAGCTCATATAAGTATGTTGACATCCCGTAAGTCGACCTTCTTTTTTTCCCTTAATTATGAAGTTCTTTTTTCTATTTTATTTTATTATAATCTGAATTTTAATAAGTGGAAAAGACTAAAAATAGATTATGTTGACATATAGTTGTGAAAAAAAAAAAGAAAGAAAGTTCTGGCAGTTGGAATATCTCTCTTCATTGAGAGTGAGTAAAAATCAAATCGAACTAATATTATTTAGTCAATTTGATTTGGTTTTTCAGTATAGATCAATTCGGTTTAAATTTTTATTTTAAAATTTTATTTTTAGTTTCAATTTGATTTTTATATAAAAATTGAATAAATTAAATAAATCAATATTATTAATAAATCAAATTAATTTAGATCGAATTAATTTAAATTTTTATATAAAAATTGAATAAATTAAATAAATCAATATTATTAATAAATCAAATTAATTTAGATCGAATTAATTTAAACTATATGTGATTTAACCAAATTGAACTGAATCAAATCAAAATTTCATACATTCAGTTTGGTTCAAGAGTTATAAATGTATAAATTTTAGTTTATTCGGTTTGGTTCATTCGATTTTTAAAAAACATTTCAGTTCAATTTGAGTTCATAAAATATAAAATTCAGCTTATTTGATTTTAATAAAAAATCAAATTAAACAAACCGAACCGACTAAATACTCACTCCCTAGTTATAAGTTCAAGTTCCTTCAAATTATAAAAAGAAATTAAAAAAAAAATGAATTAAGGGGTAAATAGAATCACTTTGATCATAACTTTATTGTGATCATAATTTAAAATTTATATAATTTGATTATTTAACTATATTATTTAACTATCTTAAATATTTTATTGAAGTATAATGATTTAATTTTGAATAATTAAGCACAAAAATAATGACTGAAAATTCATATTATAAACTCACATTATTTATGAACCTACAAATCACTTTTGTATCATTCTCTCTTTTTTAATTTGATTCATATAAATCAAAGTTCATCTTATCAACTCAACATTAAAAGAAAAAAGTAATGTGAGAGTAATTGGCTAATCCATAAATAATATGTATGGCGAGTTGAATTGCTAGATCATTAATTCAGTACTTGATTAGTTCCAAAATTAAATCACTATATTTTAATAGAATATTTATGATAGTTAAAGAACTAAATTTTATAAATTTTTAAAAATTATGATCATAATAAAATTATGAACAAAGTTCAATGACTGCAATCTACCCCTCAATTGAGTTATAGAAAAAAAAAATCAAATATTTTTATTAGCAGCTCTTCCAATAGTTTGAAAGCAGCAAATTCTAGAGCTAGTTAAGAAAACTGGTAGAAGAAATGTATTTGCATAATGAAAAAAAAAAAAAAAAAAAAAAAGGGAAGAAGAAATTAAACTAAAGCCAAAATTTATCAGCGTAGAAAATATGTTAAACACTATTGGAATCTTACAACTACATTGAGTTGGGTTTGATTCTTCCCAAATTCCCACCACGGACTTGCATGTGATACGGGCAGTAATTGATTAAGCTTCAACTGTTGAAGGGGCTGTTATATCATCCATTGAAACTATCATAAGTTGTTAAAGATGTCTCCATGACACAGTAGCACTACAACTACATGTTTGATTATTCTGAAAACCTATATTGCAACACTAGCATACTGTAGTTCTAGTAGTAGACGCAGTCCCTGTGGGAAGATGTGTAGATTATGGTTTGCTTGCTTCTGCTTATCTTGATTAAATCTTATAGAAGAAACCTGAGGTTGATGACTTTGATGATGATATGGAAGACGTATAGATAGTTCAAGATTGATTTCTGATAGGTAAGCCTCTTCCACGATCACTCCACTGTTGCAGTTGGAGTCTTCGGATGATGAATCTGTGCAAATTACCTTTATATTGGAACTATTGCAAATCTTCATGTTACGAGCACTGCTACACTCTGCTGGTGCTTGCACAAATGGTGCCACTATTGAGCTTTGTGTTTCTATCTGAGAACCACTGCTGCTGCTGCTGCTGCTCATGTTATTGCTGTTCTTACTGCTATTTCTAAGTGCCGCCGTTGTGGTGGTGTTGGCAGTAGTAGTGATAGAGTTGAGAGGACGGTGAGTTTGAGGATCGATTCCACGGCTGTAAAGCTTTTTTTCGATGTGCGTATTCCAATAGTTCTTGATCTCATTGTCTGTTCTTCCAGGTAAGCGAGCAGCTATAAGAGACCATCTACGGAGATAAAAAGAACAAAGAAAATTTTATCTTTCGGCCGAAAAATTGAAATCAAGTTAAAATTTTGTTCTTGTTCTATGTGCGTGTGTGTGTGTGTGTGTCTGTATGTCGACATACTTGTTCCCAAGTAAGCTATGAGGGTTGATGATAAGTTCATCTTCTTCTTCTGTGAAGTTTCCTCGCTTGAGATCAGGCCCAAGGTAGTTTATCTATCGAAGCCTACAACTCTTAACAAAATTAAATTAGCACTAAAAAGCAAAATAAATACCCACAGCAAGCACAATTTCATTATATTTGGCAGAGGGAAATAAAGAAATAGTATGAAAATAAAATACCAGCAGCTTTAGGGAGAGACATCCAACAACCTTCATCTTCCTCTTTGGTCCATGCGCCTTTATTGGTTAAGCTCTTTCTCTCTCTCTCTCACTGTTTTTTTTTTTTTTTTTTTTGTGGGCGCGCGCGAGCCCTCACAAGCTAGAGAAGAGTTATGAAAACAAATATGATATGTATGTGGGTGTTAGATTGTGGAAAAAGTCAGAGAACTGGAAGACAAGAGGGAATGCAAATGGAAAGTGGTGGCGAACAGAGGACTCAGAGGGTTGCAAATGACTCGGGACCCTTCAATTGTTAAAGTGTTCTGATAGTGTTTGACGGAGTTGGTGAGAAAGGCGAGTGGCTCAATTAAGACAGTGCTGGATTTGGTGGGTAACCCTGCTTTTTACGTTGTTGGAGTTATACAGAGGACTCAGAGGGTTGCAAATGACTCGGGACCCTTCAATTGTTAAAGTGTTCTGAGTGTTTGACGGAGTTAGTGAGAAAGGCGAGTGGCTGCAATTAAGTCAGTGCTGGATTTGGTGGGTAACCCTGCTTTTTACGTTGTTGGAGTTATTTGGCTCTTGTCCCCTCATTTCATATCTTTATTGCACTCGTGTGACTCAACATTGCTTTAATTTTTCTTCTTGCCACCAGTCCATGCAAGGGCCTAGTATTTATCACTCGAGTAACTTATTTTACTGAATTAGATTATTACTTTATTACTTCTATGAATACGAGAAAGTTATTTGGTTTTTTTTTTCTTTATTAGGTATTTCGTTATCATTACTATATTTTAATATTTATTAGTAAAAGCTTTTGACTTTAACTATCATTTCAATAAAATTAATATTGAAATATATATATATATCCTTGAATTTTTTTCAATTAAGGCCTACAAAATAGAGAAGAGTTGAGAGGAGAGTCCAGTTCTGTGCTGGATCTCCACATTGATAGTTAAGTGAGGATTAATTCTTAGGCAATTGTAAGTATATAAGATAAAGTGAATGAGATATCTTGTTGGGAGCTCTTTATATAGGGAGTTCATGTGGTAGAGCCTTTATTTAATAAGGAAATGGATGAACAATCCTTGTTGAATTGAATTAGGATGAGTCGCTATTCTCAAAATGGGTAGTTGTGGATAGACAAAACAAACAAATATGACAATTCATGAGCCGAGCTAACCTCATTATAAGGTATTGGCCTAATTAGAATTGAATCAGACTTGTAATAGATAGACTAGGCTGAGCCTATATTAGTGAGGGTAATATCATATGTTTATCTATATTTTGAGTCTATTTATGTCTCAAAATGTCAACCAAAAGGATTGAAAGGTAGAGATTTGAGCTAATAAACATTGAGTACTCACTGAATCTAAGCATGATCAAAGAATGATCGGAGTGGTAAAGATCAAGATAGGAGGAGAGGATGAACTGGTATTCACAATAATTTTTTTCTAAAAAAAAACCATGCTTGTTGAATATGCTATTATGCAAGCCATATGGCAACCATTCATCATAAGCATTTGTGAAAGGAACATTTCCCAAAAGACCTTAGCTATAACAATAGACATACCATCTGTTTTCCTAAAATGCCATAGAAGGGGTGAATAGGATAATCGCAAGGAAAAAAATTTCAATATTAGAAAATCGAAAACAATAATCACAAGGATGCCATAATTTTATAGAGATTCGACACAAGTATGACTTACATCCTTTCCTGTAGATCACACTAGAGAGTTTCATTACCAAATAGCTTACTAGTGATATTCAAACCTTTACACTATAATGAATTTAAGAGACACCACTCAAAAGCCTTTACTAAATAATTACAATGAGCTATTCAAGCCTACACAAGATAGTTTGTGTTAGTTATATGCCTAGGCCCATTTTTTAATGGATATTTTATTAATGTCATGGTCAAATTTTTATTAGACATCCATTATATTGTGTTTATAGCTAAATGATAAATTCCATGAATAGTTAATTCTACTTGATATCATCATGTGACTTGATATCATCATGTGACTTGATAGTAAAACCCTTAAATGTAAGAAATTCTATTATAAATTGTCCCTGGTCGATCATTATTATTGAAAGAATAATAAATGAAGACTAGTAAGTGTTTTAGTTTATGATGTTTCTTGGACTAGGATGGTTAATCCTAAGTCTTGGACCTCTTTGATCTTGACAAAAGAGATTGATCAATTCTAATGTTTCAACTAAGTGTTGTTTTGCAGTTTTTAGTTAGTCTCCATATTGGAAGTTGGATGAAGTCCATAATCTCTAAAGAAAGTAAAGTGTCTCTTAACTCATGACCACAATTTCAAATATCGCGACTGCAACTTAGATTAAGGTAGGTTGAAAAATTGGATATGCAAATTTGCAGGCTACTTCTCTGCTGCGACCCATCTAAAGATGGAAATGCCAAAGTCACAGATGAATTCGCAGTATGTGTCACGCCTTAGTCCCGACCGCAAATTTCAAATAACTCAAGAGGGAATCAAGTCCATAACCACAACATGACAAGTGTCCCAGGTGACTGTTAGAAGACAAAAATCGCGATGGCATCTTGTGGGTAGCGACCACAAATCATGAAGAAGAAGGTCAACATTTTGACATACGAATTCGCATCCTAAGTCGCGTCCTATGCTAGAAAAATCGTGACCACTACATTTATGAGCAGCTGAAAGGCAACAACTATTTTTTCCTGGAGAATCAATGAGAAGATGACACGTGGACTAGCCGTTAGATACAAACATGGATTTTGATCACATTTTTGGGCTTTTATATCAAAATTGAAAAACAGTGACTGCAAAAAAGTAGTAGTGACTGTGAATGAAGCCTGATAAACATTTAATACAAAATCTGTCTAGCGTACTTTAGAGATTTACTATCAGTTTTATTACAATGTTTCTTTAGTGGGTAGTGGCTATAAATACCTCACCAAACAGATGTAAATGCAAGATAATTCATTAATTTGTAACAAGCTCTTGCAATTTTGCTACTCAATATTTTCTATTATTTAAGTGATTGTTTAGTGTGAGCATAAACACCATTTGTAAAGGTTGTAGTGTGAGCTTGTAAAAACACTAAAGAGAGGTTGTTATGTGAACCTAAAAGACACATAGTGTCAAGGTTGTTGTGTGAGCCTAAAAAACACAAGTGTAAAGGTTATTGTGTGAGCCTTGAAAACACAAGTGTAAAAATTAAGAGTTAGCTTAGAAACACAATTTGAAGATAGTGGAACACCCAATTACAAAGAATTGGGGAGTGGACATTGGGTCGATTATACCAGAACCACTATAAATTGTGTGTCTTTTTCTATACTACTCTCTATCTCTTTACTCCAATTTTTTTTATACATTAATTTAACTCCCCCTTCTTAGTACCTAGGGCCAACAAGTGGTATCAAAGCCAATCCTCACATTCTTGCCTTAATTGGGTGAAAAAATATCATTGGCATAAGAGGGAATCCATTCACACCTCAAGCCTCACTTTGATGGATTTGACTATTCTCATTGGAAGTATAAAATGGAAATCTATCTTGACACAGATGTGGTGGACCTTTAGGATGTGGTTGTCAAAGAATGGAAGCCACCCACTGAGGTAGTGGATGGAATTGAAGAACTTATCCCAAGGGAAGAATGGGTTGAAGCTCACCAGAGATCAAATGGCAAAAATAATAGGGCAATGGCCATTCTTCTAAGCTCTCTCTCTCTCTCTCCAGAGAAGAGATTGAAAGAGTACAACATTGTCAAACATCACATGCCCTTTGGAAGACATTTGAGAACTACCATAAAGGCACAACACTACTTAAGTCAAGCCAGTTGAAGATGTATGTGATGGAATGGGAGCTATTCATGTTGAAGGACAATGAAAGCATCACCGAAATGATGAATAGGCTCTTATCTATCGTCATCAACATGAAGAAATTTAGAAGGACTCTCACAAACTATGAGGTCAACACAAAAATCCTCAAAACTCTTCCTTTAGATAAATTTGGTGTTGAAGTGTGCAGTATCCAATAGTCCAATCTGGAGATTGGAAAGGTACACATATAGATAGGCAAACTCTTAACTCATATGTTAGCCTTATAAAAAATGAGTAAATGAAGAAACTAAGAGGCCAAGGAGATAAACCAGAAAAAGAAAGAAGAACCCTAGCTCTTAAATCCTCAACCAAGAAGGAAAAAGGTAGAAATTACCTCATGTGATAAAGAAAGTGACAAGGAAGAAGAGGAGCTAGCAATGCTTTCAAGAAAGACAAAGGAGTTGATAAAAAAAAAGAAAAGAAAGAAAAAGTTTCAAGAAGACAGCTCCAAGTCCAAGAGAAAAATGCAACAATATTACTTGTTATGAATGTGGCAAGCAATGCCACATCAAGTATGAGTGTCCCAAATTGAAGAAGAAGAAGAGATGAGACAAGGAGAAGAAGAAGAGTTTTTCAGCCACTTGGGATGGCAACTCAAGTGAAGAAGAGGAAGAAGGAGAAGTTGCCAATATTTGTTTCATGGCACAAGAAGATTCTACTAATGAGGTAAGTACTTCTTCTCATTCTAATTCTGATTTTGAATTTGATGAGATAGATGAAGAGCTTATAGAGGCTCTAACTATGAGATGTGACAAAT